>PITA01009010.1:0-22967 GCA_004023965.1 Spilogale gracilis
AAAAAAAAAATTTAGTAACAATTAAAAAAAAAAAAAAAAAAGAAAAATCACTATTTTAGGCTACACAATGGATCCCCTTTCTAAATAAAAACACCCTAGTTCTTCATTCAGGTTTTAGTACCACAGATAAGCTGTTTCTTGCTTAAAGGAGACTGTTAAGATGAATAAAGGAATAAGTAATGGGACTGGAGGCAAGGTGGAGAGGAGGGAAATGCTAAGCCAAGAGAAGAGAAGAGAAGACGGGAGAACTAAAAAAAAGAAATAATAATAAAAAATAATAATACAAATAATTATCTTCAAATATTTAAATGACCTGTCAATTAGAGAAGAATTCGTTGCACACCTAATAATTTGAATATGGACCACCAGAAGGAATTGAATAGAAGACAGACTTGAATCATTCTGTGGATGAATTTTATTGCTTTTTTAAGGTTAAGTTTTTAAATAATAAAATCCATAGATATTTATAGCAAAAATTTTGAAAAATTGAGAAAGGTTGAAAGAGAAAGAAACTGCACATAATCCCAGGGATGTGGAAACATTATCCCCTGCAAACAGCTGAATAAAAGTTATTTATTATATTTTATTACACTATTAGAAGTGAGATTACTTCTTATACACAATTCTCTCATTGAATTTGCAAAACAACTGAGAAAATATATTAAATCAATCAGTAAGCTAACCAAAGTGACAGGGGAATTTGAGAATGCTTGCAGTAAGTGTGACCAGCCTTAACAGCCCATCTTGTGATGTGCTCTGCCTCATCAGGGTGAGAATTATTTGTTCCCATGCATCATGAAATATGTAATTATTGCCCCTCAATCTCACCAAAGGAATAAAAACTATAATTTTGTATTGTCTGAAGACCAGCCAATAACCCTGTGCAAAATATACCCTGTATAAAATATAATTTAGAATAGAACACTAATATTCAGTTTTTAAAGGCTTATTTCTTTTCTATTGTTTTCTTAGTTTAAAATAAAGATTATGATTATATAGTGAGGCACCTCCCAGCTAAGCATAAACTAAAACTATGTCACTTAAAAATCTCATTGCTTCACTTCACTGTATTCACTCCTAACCCTGCTAATTTGCTAATTGGGTATGATTTCTGCCGGTTGCTCACCAGAATCCTTATGCAGGCAAAGTTAACAAGTCACTTCATAGATGCTGAGCTGCAGTTTTGGTTGCATTTTCCATATTCAACAGACTCTTTTTCCTTTGTGACAGTACTTGGAATCATTGGGGAAGAGGCTTCCTGTTTTTTGTCATTTTACACCCATTATCTTGTTCCGTTGCTATCTTGACATGTTCTCTTCTCACAGCATTGATTCAGGAGACTGAGATAATAAATGTGTTTTAGCTGTTTGGAAGAGACTAGAAATTCTCAAGAATGACAGTCTTCTATAAAGTTTGCACAGCTTCACGCTGCCCCCATTTGGCTTGGCAGGCTCACTGGGGCCGGGATCCTCTGACAAGCATCATTATTTCCTCCTTAAGCACAGTTTACATTTGCTTCTCAGGCAGAAGAGGTGACCCTGGTACTAAATGTTGCTACCTAACAGTCGGAGCCATTGCTCATACAAATTCTCTGAGAACTCAGGCAGATAGTGAAGCCGTGCATACCCTTGCTCAGGAATAATTCTTGGAGACTTGGAACCTCCCTCCATTCAGCTATGTGATCCTGGCTGAATCCCTGTCTCTGGTCAACCTTTCTAAAATAGAATCTCTTCCATTATCCTCCATCCCATTTTTCTGCTTTCATTTTCTTCTTAACACTTTCACCATCTGATCTATTATACTGTATTTTGTCATTCCTCTTTGCTTGTCTCCATCCCTTTGGAATGTAAGCAGCCTAAGAGAAAGGACTCTGTTTTTCTTTTGCACTGCAACCCCAGTGTCTAAAACAGTGCTCAGAACTTCATAGATTTTCAATAAAACTTGTTAAATAAATGACAGATGACTTTACTGGAATGATTGTTTATAGAAGCAGCAGAAGAATGCAATGGCTTGTTTTATCATACACATTTATTTTCTTTCCCCCACTAAAGGAACACCGGAACCCCCCCCCCCCACAAACACATGGAAATCAAGGGCAACTTGATGATTATCCTCTCCTACATTAAAAAATATGTACTCAGTAAATATTTCTTTTTTTTTTTTTAAGATTTTATTTATTTGACAGAGAGAAACACAGCCAGAGAGGGAACACAAGCAGCAGGAGGGAGAGAGAGAGGAGCAGGCTTCCAGCCGAGCAGGCAGCCCAATGTGGGGCTCGATCCCAGGACTCTGGGATCATGACCTGAGCTGAAGGCAGAGGCTTAACCACTGAGCCACCCAGGTGCCCCTCAGTAAATATTTCTTGATTGAACAGATACATTAAGGAAACCATGAGTTTGAAAACTAAAATTTTTTTTAGTTTTAAAAATGCTTTTCTAATTGGACCACTGAAAGAATAACCCAGGAAGGAAAGCAGAGGAGAACTGAACAAACAGGACAACATTTTTATACTTTCTTTCTTGCCTATCTGTGAGGGGCCATTCAGCCCCGGACTCTTGTTTATTGGGTATTTGTTATTACTGCTTCAGTCTCCTTGCAGGCTATGGATCTGTTCAGGTTTTCTATTTCTTCCTGTTTCAGTTTTGATAGTTTATAAGTTTCCAGGAATGCATCCATTTCTTCCAGATTGCCAAATTTGTTGACATACAGTTGCCATAATATGTTCTTGATGTTTGTATTTCCTTGATGCTGGTTGTGATCTCTCCTTTTCCATTCATGATTTTATTAATTTGGGTCCTTTTCTTTTCTATTTGTAATTCTGGTTAGGGGTGTATTGATCTTATTAATTCTTTCAAAGAACCAGCTTCTAGTTTCATTAATCTGTTTCATTGTTTTTTTGGTTTCGATTTCATTGATTTCTGCTCTAATCTTTATTATTTTTTCTTCCCTTTTTTTGGTTTAGGCTATATTTGGTGTTCTTTCTCCATGTAAGGTTAGCTTGTGTATTTGAGACTTTTCTAATTTTTGAGAAAGGCTTGTATTGCTTTGTACTTCTTAAGACCACTTTTGCTATATCCCAAAGGTTTTGAACAGTTGTTTTCATTTTCATTTGTTTCCATGAGTTTTTTAAAATTATTCTTTAATTTTCTGGTTAACCCACCCATTCTTTAGTAGGATGATCATTAACTTCCGTGTAGTCCAGGGCTGGATGTTCTCTACCAAACATTTAAAGAAGAACTAATACCTATTCTACTGAAGCTATTTAAAAAAAAATAGAAAGGGAAGGAAAACTTCCAAACTCTTTCCATGAAGCCAGTATTACCTTGATCCTGAAACAAGACAAAGATCCCACCAAAAAGGAGAATTACAGATCAATATCTCTGATGAATATGGATGCCAAAATTCTTATCAAAATATTAGCCAGTGGGCTCCAACAGTACATTAAAAGATTATTCACATGACCAAGTGGGATTTATTCCTGGGCTGCAAAGGTGGTTCAACATTCAAAAACCAATCAGTGTGATAAACTACATTAATAAAAGAAAGGGCAAGAACTATGTGATCCTCTCAATAGGTACAGAAAAACATTTTGCAACATACAACATCCTTTATTGATTAAAACTCTCCACAGTGTAGGGATAGAGAGAATATATGTCAATATCATAAACACCACATACAGAAAGCTTATAGCGAATATCATTCTCAATGGGGGAAAACGAAAAGCTTTTCCCCTAATGTCAAGAACACAGCAAGGATATCCACTCTCACCACCATTGTACAACATAGTACTAGAAGTCCTAACCTCAGTAATCAGACAAGAAGAAATCAAAAGTATTCAAATTGACAAAGAAGAAGTCACTCTCACTCATCACAGATGACATCATACTTTATGTGGAAAACCGAAAACACTACCCCAAAACACTATCCCAAGATTGCTAGAACTCATGGAGGAATTCAGCAATGTGACAGGATATAAAATTAATGCACATAAATCAATTGCATTTCTATACACTAACAATGAGACACTAGCAATGAGACAGAAGAAAGAGAAATTAGGAATCAATCCCATTTGCCATTGAACCAAAACCATAAGATACCTAGAAATCAACTTAACTGAAGAGGTAAAGGATCTGTATTCCAAAAATTATAGAACATTTATGAAAGAAATTAAGGAAGACACAAAGAAATGTAAAAGCTTTCCATGCTCATGGATTGGAAGAATAAATATTGTTAAAATGTCTATGCTACCCAGAGCAATCTGCACATTCAGTGCAGTCCCTATCAAAATATCATCCACCTTTTTCACAAAGCTGTAACAAATAATCCTAGAATTTGTATGGAACCAGAAAAGACCCTGAATAGCCAGAGGAATGCTGAAAAAGAAAACCAAAGTGGGTGGTGTTACAATGCCAGACTTCAGGCTCTATTACAAAGCTGTAATCATCAACACAGTATGGCACTGGCACAAAAACAGACACATAGAACAATGGAACAGTATAGAGAACCCAGAAATGGAGCCTCAACTCTGAAAACTCATCTTCAACAAATCAGGAAAGACTATCCCATGAAAAAGGGAGAGTTTCTTCAATAAGTGGTGCTGGGAAAATTGGACAGTCACATGTAGAAGAATGAAACTGGACCATTTTCTTACACCATACACAAAAATAAACTCAAAATGGATGAAATACCGAAATGTGAGACAGGATCCATCAAAATCCTAGAGGAGAATAAAGGTAGAAACCTCTGTGACCTAGGCCACAGCAACTTCTTGCTAGACACATCTCCAAAGGCAAGGGAAAGAGAAGCAAAAATTATTGGGACTTCATCAAGATAAAAAGTTTTTGCACAGCAAAGAAACAGTAAAACAAAACAAACAAACAAAAAACCCCAAAAGACAACATATAGAATGGGAGAAGATATTTGCAAATATCTTATCAGATAAAGGGTTAGTGTCCAAGTTCTGTAAAGAACTTATCAAACTCAACACCCAAAGAAACAAACAATCCAGTCAAGAAATGGGCAGAGGACATGAACAGACATTTCTCCAAAGAAAACCTACAACCAACCAACAGACACATGAAAAAATGTTCCACATCACTTGGCATCTGGGAACTATAAATCAAAACCACAATGAGATACCACCTTACAGCAGTTGGAATGGCTAAAATTAACAAGACAGGAAACAACAAATGTTGGTGAGGATGCAGAAAAGGGGGAACTGTCTTATACTGCTGGTAGGAATGCAAGCTGGTAGAGCAACTCTGGAAAACAGTATGGAGGTTCTACTAGAAGTTAAAAATAGAGCTATCCTATTACTTAGCAATGGCACCACTGGGTATTTACCTCAACGATACAAATGTAGTGATCTAAAGGGGCAACTACACCCTAATGTTTACAGCAGTAACGTCCACAATAGCCAAACTGTAGTAAGTACCCAGTTGTCCACTGACAGATGAATGGATGAAGAAGATGTGGCATATATGTGTACAATGGAATATTAGTCATCAGAAAGGATGAATACTTACCATTTACATAGACATGGATGGAACAAGAGAGGATTATGCTAAGTGAAATAAATCAAGCCAAGAAAAACAATTGTCATATGTGGAACATAAGGAATAGAGTGGAGGACCACAGGGGAAGGAAAGGAAAACTGAATGGGAAATCAACAGAGAGGGAAAAGAGCCATCAGAGACTCTTAACTACAGGAAACAAACTGAGGGTTGCTGGATGGGGGAGGGGGGATGGGGTTATTGGGTGGTGGGCGTTAAGGAGAGCACATGATGTGATGAACACTGGGTGTTATGCAAAACTGATGAATTATTGAACACTACATCTGAAACTAATGATGTACTATATGTTGGCTAATTGAATTTAAATAAAAACAAAACAAACAAACAAAAAACAAAAACCATTGACTTGACCTGCCTTTCAAGACTGAGAGAGTTGGAGAGTTGGTCCCAGGACACTTCCAGCCTTGCTGCATGTAATCTGGACCACCAGGAAGTCCTGGGACAAAGGATCAACTTGCAAGATCACAAAGACCTGGTGGCATCTTCCAGGTCCTGAGAAAGGCTTCTCGATTTAGGTGCACACATAAATGTACAAATGTTCTCAGCTTCCTGGCAGAGAGCCCAGTGTAGGAAAAAAAAGTTACGCTTTTTTGTGCAAAGTGCCATTAAAAGCCACAGGCCATCCCAGATTAAGTTATGAGATGCTTCTTAGTTTTTTGGCTTCCTCAATGTGTCTTTAGGGTCAGAACAAAGTTTCTCTATGGCCATTTCTCAGTACCTAAATTACAGCTACAGTTTGGGGAAAGATTTTCTCCCCATGGCTGATAATTAATAAAACATAAGAAAATCTATGTTTTGGAATGCTGATTTAAAAGACATAAATTATATATAATACTGTATGCAAAGTGCTGTCTCTTGTGTGTACTTCTTTAAAGGAAAGGCCTTCTAATATTTGCCAGCTTTCAGTGGATACTCTCTAACAATAATTTTCTTTTTTTACCCCCCCAAAAATCAATTTCCTGTGTTTCTCAACATTTTATCTTTACTTTTTTTCCTTCTTACATTCATTCTTGCTCATAAAGCAGATCCATCAAACTATTTGTTTACCCCTGGCTAATAGAGTTCTGAAGAGTTCTACTATACCCCAGTATTTGTTGTACTATTTGTTTGTTATTAGTTCTGACAGTTTTATAAGCCCTAACTGATATGGACCATGTTTTGTACAGAGTTTAATACTAAAGGAAAAATCATAATGAAATTAATTACTGCATTTATTGAAAGTTTATCATGTGCCAGGTACAATTTATGTGTTAGGTCATTCAGTTTTCACAACATTTCTACGAAGGATAATTATGTTTTTATAGGTGAAGTAACTGAATCACAAAGAAGGTAAGTCCCATACCTAGGACATAGTTGAGATTCAGAACCATATGAATGTCACTAGATACTCTTAACAAAAGTATGTGCAGTAGGCCCTCAAATGTTCACTGAATGAACTGTTATCTGTAGAGTATAGAGCTTTGGGGGCTTAGTATGGCCTGTAGGATCATATGCACTCAAAATATTCCAGCAACACCCACAGTTCACTTCATTAGTATTTCTATTGCAAGCCTGCCCCAGTTGTCCCCCATAACCCTCACTATCTTTACCACCCTTTTGTCTAGAGACTGAACCCCAGTCTATTTCAGCTAGTGCCACTGCTTCTAGGAATAATCAGGGCCTATTTGGAGTGGCATTGAGGAATTCTCTGGTGTAATTTTTTCTGTCTCCCATACCTATCTCCTTGTATTTAATTCAAAATACTTAGTGAAATCCTGTTTATATCTATGACCCCTTGTGGTGCTGTGGCGAAATACATACTTTTTTCCTGACATTCTCCACTCCATATGCAAGTGGTACCTCTTTCTTGATAGATTGGTCTTGCCCAAGTTCTCAGTATAATCTGCAAAGACACACAACCAGAAAGCCCTTTTGCATGGAAAGGTCAGCTCATCAAGAGCTAAAAGGGACAGACAGTTCATCATTTGCAGCCTTAGAGTCAAGTAAAAATACCTAACTCCTGAAGAAAGCTGACAGAAGCTTCTCAAATGCATCACCTTCCACCACAATGAGATTTGGCTACAAAGGGCTGGAAGCAAAGAGACACCACTAGAACAGTGCCATTCTAATGTTTTGAAAAGTTGCTGCAGATTGCAAATATCAGCTTTTATTTTTTACAACCATCACAGAGTTAGAGTAGGGCTATTAGCAGCTTATTTTGTGTCCAGCCTTTTAATATATGGTTGAACTCTCCAAGGTCACTTCATATCTCAACACCTCCTGTAAGGTAACCAAAGGGAGAGGATAGTCAGGCCCATCTTGTACATAAAGGCCATTACACTGCAAGCATCTAAGACTTCTTGACTATTGAACGCAGGCACAACACTAAGCACTTTTCACATATTATTACATTTAATGTTCATAATTACTCTCTGAGATGGGAACTAATATATCATCCTCATTTTGCAAATGAGGAAATTGAGTCATAAGAAAATTAAATAACTCTTCTGAGGTCACAAATGGAACCATAATTTGAACCCTGGCTATGTAATTATTGCAGTTGTCTTTGCTTGCTTAACAGGCATCAGGAGAATACCACTGGGAATGTATTTGGTGGAAAGGGCAGAATATAGACTAGGGAAGCAATAACTCATTGTCTTGAAGGCAGTTGCTCAAGACACAACACTTAAAACTGTGGTAAGGGCTCTGGGAATGGGACAAATTCACTGCTAAGTCTAAAGTAACTTGGCCAATGCTGAACAAAGTAGAATGCCCGAGATGCCCTGGAAGATGGTACAGGAAGGAGTAAAATAGATTGAGAGAAGTAGACAGCTGAAATTGACATGTTATGTAAATTAAGGAGCCCCTCCCCCCACCGCCTTCTATTGTGTGCTATAAAAGGGTTCAGAGAATACACAATTTATCAAATGTATCAGAAATAACCTTGTAAGAGGGTTATCACTGGCATCACTAGAGGTTCAGTAGTAGATCAGGGCTGATGGTAGGGGAAGCACTTATAGACTTGGGCTCATTAATGTCCATGGAAATGATGAGGTCCCAAGGAAATAGAGTCCAAGTGGTGGTGCTTAACTGCCAAATAATTTCTGTAATGGCCAACAAGTTTGAAGGGAGATGCCATGAGCTTTGCTTAACCCACAAAGAGTTGTGAAGATGGCTAATGGAACATGGTCTCCCTACAGAAAAATAGGCAAGTATTTTATTTTTAAATGTTTTCATCAACAACAAAAAGGATAGAAGAATGGAAGAACAAGAGACTGAGGGTGGTTAAAAAGTCACAATTTCTTGCTCAGATTCCAGACTTAAGCCCGTTTTCAAATTCAGAACCTATTGAGAGAAAAATTTCATTGACTAAGAGGAAGCAACATAAAACACCATAACAAAGATATACTGTGAAGATTTTCCCCAAAGGAATCTATGGCTATTTATTGGTGGTTTTACCCTCAGGAAATAATATCTAGACAGAGTATTGAAGATGTAGTGTTTGAAGAGTATTGGATGTAGTGTTTGGGTTGATACCCGAGAACCAAAACATCATCATGACCATCCTGTTAAAGTAAGGGCTTATCAGAGGGATAAATGAATTTCTGGTACATAGCACCCATGGACAAGTGTTCTCTCTCTCCCTCTCTCTCTTTCTCTCTCTCTCTCTCCCATCTCTCTCCCTCCCTCCCAGAGCTCCACTATACATCAAGGTCTATTTATCAAAATGTTTATTCTTTAGCAATGATACCACATTTGGCAGAGTAGATGAACCCAGAGCTTCTTCTTAGGTAAGTCTACAATAATCTGAAGTCTATAATAACTATTCTAGATTCATCTATATTTTGCAGGGGTATAATGGCAAATTAAATCTAAATATGTGTGATGACTTATTTTATGTCAACTTGACTGGACAGTGGGGTGCCCAAATATTTAGTTAAATGGTTCTGGGTATGTCTGTGAAGATATTTTCCAGATGAGATTAACACTTAAATCAGTAGATTGAGTAAAGCAAATAGCTCTCCCTCATGTGAGCAAGTCCCGTCTAATCACTTGAAGACTTGACTGATTGAGCTGGGATATTGGTTTGTTCCTGCCTCCAGACTCAAACTGAAACACTGGCCCTTATTGGATCTTGATCCTGATGGCTTTCAGAATTTTATGTCAGTTCTCCTTGCTCCTAGGCCTTCGGATGAGGCTAGAACTGCACCATTAACTACCCAAAGTCTTCAGCTCATTGACAAAAGATCTTGGGATTTTCCAGTCTCCATAATCATGCGAAAAAATTCCTTATAATTATTCCCTCTCAATAGATAGATGCATAGATACAAATATATATTCAAATGCTCTGTTTGAAATTGATCTGTGGATTTGCACCAAGACTACTCTTCCCACCAGCTGCTGCTAGTCAATGACTGGCAGGAAGAAAAAGTAAGGCAGGACCATTTCTGGAAGATATGGGACTACTTTTCCTGGAAACCTTGGTTTAAGGGCTTATTAGCTTTGTCAAAATGTTCTTAGAACTGCAATCAATCTAAGACTTTTCTGATTCAACTTTCATCCACACCAGTGTTAGACTTTTATCACAATCTATCAGCTTTCTCAGCCCCCTTTACTTAATACTGTTTTTCCCCAATAAATCTCTGTAACATCTGATTATTTCCCCTCCTCCTCCTCCTCCGTCTTCTTCTTTTTCTCCTCCTCCTTCTTCTTCTCCTTCTCCTCCTCTTCCTCCTCCTCCTCTTCTTTTTCTTCTCATTCCTCCTTAAAATAGATGCATTTTATTTTACATTAATTTTATTTTAATAAAGTTGATTTTTAAATTTATTATTATTATGTTCAATTAGCCAACATATTAGTCATCATTAATTTTGATGTAGTGTTCAATGATTCATTAGTTGCATTCAACACCCAGTGCTCAAAGCACATGCCCTCCTTAATGCCCATTGCCTGGCTACCCCATCTCCTCAACCCCCTGCCCTCTGTAACCCTCAATTTTGTTCCCAGAGTCCAGAGTCTCTCATGGTTTGTCTCCCTTTCTGATTTCTTCCCATTCAGTTTTCCCTCCCTTCTCCTATGGTCCTTCATGCTATTCTTTATGTTCCACATATGGGTGAAACTATATGATAATTATCTTTCTCTGCTTGATTTATTTCACTTAGCATAATTCCCTCCCATTCCATCCATGTTGATGTTAATGGTGGGTATTCATCCTTTCTAATGGCTGAGTAATATTCCATTGAATATATGAACCACATCTTCTTCAACCAATCATCTGTTGAAGGGCATCTTGGCTTCTTCCACAGTTTGGCTATTGTGGACACTGCTGCTCTGAACATTAGTCTACACGTGCCTCTTCTTTTCACTAATCTGTATCTTTGGGATAAGTACCTAGTAGTGCAATTGCTGGGTCATAGGGTAGCTCTATTTTTTAATGTCTTGAGGAACCTCCATACTGTTTTCTAAAATGGGTATACCAGCTTGCATTCCCACCAAAAGTATAAGAGGGTTTCCTTTTCTCTGCATCCTCTCCAACATTTGTTGTTTCCTGTCATGTGGATTGTTGCTATTTTAACTGGTGTAAGGTGATATCTAATTGTGGTTTTGATTTGTATTTCCCTGATGGCTAGTGATGTTGGTGTCCTCTTCTTGAAGGCCTGAACTGAGGAAGAGTGGTTTTCCTTTCAATTTTGACTTTGTTTGGATTCTCCCAAAAGCAGCACTTGAAATAAATTCTTGGGCTCAATTTATTTGAGAGATGATCCCATTATGCTGAAGTGGGAAATCAGACAGAATGAGAGACAGAGAGGGAGAAAAAGCCAATATAAAGATTATAGGGATGAATGTACTGGGCAACAGGGACTTCATTCTGCCAGAACTTCCTCAGAAGGCTATAAATGCCTCCCAGAATTTTCTTCCTGAAAGGCAGGAACTGAATCATCTACCCTTGAACTGCCATCTCCTATTGTCTGAGGGCTGCTCTGTAGTTCCAGACTGTGCTGCTAGGCTCCTGCACATCAAAGAATACCCTAGAGTAGAGGGTAAGACTCAGGATGCATGGGAGAGCAGACACATTGCTTATCAAAAAGATAATTGAGGAAAATAATGAATTTCCAGTGCTTTGCATAGACTAGTTTATCAGTAAGTATGAAATAAATTAATGGATAAATGAATGAATGAATTTATTGATTATTAAAGATTATTTTCTTTAGTAACTCTCAAGTACTCATCTGTGGATGGACAGCATCAAATCAGCTTTTCCGTTAAATATTGGTGGTTCAGTAGACCTGGCAAAACCCAATATTCTTGTTTTAAAAAAATTCTTCATGTTTTGAGGCAAAGCCCACACTAATCTCATTGCACTGGTTTATGGATCTGATTCCACTAACTAAAGCTCTTTTCTCTTTGCTTCTAGTGGAAGATACCTTGTGATATGTTCTACTGATCAACCAAACTGTAGCTTTTTAGGATTTTTATGTAAACCTTTTACCCAATTTGGCACCTTTAATTTATCAGTGATTGAGGATAGTTCTACAGATAGATAAAATCTATTGTTATTTATTTAGATATAGACTTAATAGTCTTCCACTATGGATTAGTACTAAGAGAATACTAAAAGTACTAAAAGTCCATTTCCACTTCCAGGGTGGGAATTATCAGAAGTCAATAATTACAAGCTCACTATATGTACACCTTAAATCTCTTTGATATTTCAGTCCTTGTATGCTATCAGATTCAGATGGGCTCAAGAGAAGACAAAGATATGACAAGAGTCCAGGCTTTCGGCATTGCTCAATTCCACTTTTGTTAAGTTTTAATTCTCTCTGTCATCTAAATGCATAGACCATGCCAATTTCAGTAATTGGAGTCTTAAAGGGAAAAATAGGTAGAAGAAAGGGGTTTAGGAACTTTGTGATATAGAAGTATGAATTTCATTTGTCTTAGAATCTCCTGGGCACAAATTTTAGTTTAACACACAAGGTGAAGCAGCTGCTTTGATGCTATCTTTTGTCCATTCAGAAACACCCTCTTCTGGCATTCTTCCTTAGGGCCTCCATCCAAACAATTCCATGTATAAATTAATATGTAAAATCAAGTCTCTTTTTTTTTCTCTTTCAGGCCACATACTTTCAGAACATGATGACATTAATAGTGGAGTAGGAAAAGAGATGTGACCCATAAACATCTTAGCACTGCCTCTAACCTAAATGTATTTTCACATTATAAAATACTGTAGACACAGAAAATTCAAAAAATTCTACAAAGGAGCAAGTAGAAGATAATAGCATCTGTATTTCTACCAATCAAAGATAATTAAAATTTTTGTGTTATTTCTTTGTGTTTATATGTGCTTATTGTTTTGAATAGTGTGTCAGGTTAATAAATGAATACATGACAAAATAAGTAATAGATGTATAATGTCATCTCTTATGTATAAAATTTTATATACTTTTTTCACTCTAGCATAACATAAAATTTTTTTATTAAAATAATTTATAGAAATAATTTATTATTCTACCTCACATTCTTCTATCTATATATACCTCATATTCAATCATCCCCATGTTGTTATCTAGACTTATTTTCTCCTTTTCTCCTGGTGTCAATACCATGCCATGATCATACACATATAAAAAGGTTTTTTTCCCTATAGTAATTGTTACTTCTTTAATTTTGTAAAAGAGGAATTATGGTGTCAAAGAGTTTGAATGTTTTTATATTTCTTGTTGTGGTATTTTTAAACCCTTGAGGAAAAGCCAAATTAAAAAGAGAAAATGCACATAAAGATATATGTGGATTCTGCAGTGTTTCTATTTTTAGTATATAATTGTTTGGACTTACTCTGGAGTAAAGGACAAAGAAGAGTAGGAATGTACTATTGAAAAGGGTGTTTATGCTAAGTGAAATAAGTCAATCAGAGAAAGATAATTACCATATCATCTCACTCTTACGTGGATTCTTTTTTTTTTTTTTTTTGCAAATTTCCCTTTGCTGTTCTGTATGGTTAAGCAAAGGTAAACTTTATTTTTTTATTACATTATTTTATTTTTTCAGTGTTCCAAGATTCATTGTTTATGCCCCACACCCAGTGCTCCCTGCAATATCATATGTGGAATTTAAGAAACAAAACAGAGGATCATAGGGGAAGAGAGAAAAAAATAAAACCAGACAAAATCAGAGAAGACAAACCATAAGATACTCTTAAGAATAGGAAAGGAAGGTTGCTGGAAGGGAAGAGTGGGAGGATGGAGTAGCTGGGTGATAGATAATAAGGAGGGTACATGATGTAATGAGCACTGTGTATTATATAACTGATGAATCCCTGACCTCTACCTCCGAGACTAATAATACATTGTATGTTAATTAATTGAATTTAAATTAAGAAATAAAAAGAAAAAGGTGTTTCCCACTGGACAGTATTATAACACCATGGTGTTTTTTTCTCCTCTTTCCCTTTTTTCTCTTCGGTCTTCTTGAATTATCACATTGCAAGTTTAGGAAGCAGCGGTGAATTACAGGGCACAAATGAAAAGATACCAGCCATTCATTCACTCAACAAATATTGAGTAACTACTATGGGCCAGGAAACATTTGAAGTACCAGAGATACTGAGGTGAAAGAGAAGGACTAAACCTACTGAGGAAAAGAGTGCGAGGCAGAGGATTTAGAAGGGTCATGTATAGGAAGTAATTGATTTACTACTTTCAGTTTAGAGCTCAAGGAAAGCCTCTCCATGGAAGACAAACTGAAGTTCAGATGGGAAGGGCAAGCTGGAATCAGTCCGAGAGATTTTAGAGAAAGACAATTAAAGGCAGGATGAAGAATGAATACAAGTTTTCTCAGTGAGAAGCTTGCTCTGTCAGAGGAATTCGAGAAGGACAGTGTAAGTGAAATCTATCTTTGTCTTCAATTATGAAAATAAGGAAACATAACAACATACTTTTTGTAGTATCTGCTATTTTACTACTAGAAATCCCATATACCCTCATATTAAATTATAGTTTTTATAGATATATTTAAGCAATATTTATGTTCATGGTTACTTCAAGATTACAGTAACAATTACATTTTTGCTAAGTATTATTTAATGTTCTAATAAAATAACATTTTGCTGTAACAAATTTCTCTTTAACGAATTTTGATGATTGTATCAACATAATTGCTTTTCTTTTTTAAACTTTGTGCCTGTAAAATATTATTCTGAGAAAGAAGTCAGAGTTGAAAGGATTCATGGCACCAAAAAAGGTTATGAACACTGGTCTGAAGGAAAGGAGAAGGACCATGGAAGCTTTTTCAACCATATCATGGAAAGAGAGTGTATCATTAGTCAACAGTTTGTCATGCCAGTGGGTCAATTAACCCAAATAACCACAGCAAAAATTAACATCATGTGCTTTTTTTATTCCTTTTTAAAAATTAGACCTTATTTTTTAGAGCAGTTTTAGGTTTACAGCAAAATTGAGCAGAAGGTACAGAGACTTCCTGTGTACTCCCTACACTCACTCATATATAGCCTCCCCCACCATCAACATCTCTCATCAGAGTTGTACATTGATTAGAATTGGTGGACCTACAATGACACATCAGAGTCACCCAAAATCCATAGCTTACATTAGAGTAAGTAAGATATATTTACTCTTGATGTTGTACATTTCATGGATTTGGACAAATGTATGTTGTCATATATTCACCATTATAGCATCATACAGAGTAGTTTCACTGCCCTAAAAATCCTTTGTGTCCCACCTATTCATCTCCCCTTTACCACTAAGTCCTGGCAACCACTGAACTTTTTACTATCTTAATAGTTTTTTTCATTTTTGAGGATGCCATATATCTGAGATCATAGACTTTTCAGTCTTGAAAAGTAGACTTTTCAGATTGATTTTTTCACTGAGTCATATGCATTTAAGTTTCCTCCACATCTCTTCATGGCTTGGTAGCTCATTTCTGAATCATATTCGACCATCTGTATATACCAGTTTATTTATCCATGCATCTTTTGAACAATGTCATGGCTGCTTCTAGATTTTGGCATTTGGAATAAAGCTGTTATAAACATCCATGCTCAGGGTTTTGTGTGGACATAATATTTTAACTCTTGCTGAATTCTATTGTATATTTAGTTCTGTAAGAAACTGCCAGACCATCTTTCAAAGTGGCTGTACCATTTTGTGTTCTCAACAGCAAAGAATGAATGTTTCTGTTGCTCCACATGCTTGCCAACATTTGGTGTTGTCAGTGTTCTGGATTTTAGCTATTCTAATAGACGTATAATGGTATCTTACTATTTTAATTTGAATTTCCCTGATGACATACAATGTGAAGCATTTTTTTGTGCACTTACTTTCCATCTGTATATCTTCTTTGTTGATTTCATAGTTTATGAAATGCATATTTCCTGCCTAGCACATTAAAATTGGTTGGTAAATATTTGTTTAGGTAGTTGGCTTTGACTGCAAAGAATGTAGAACACCTCAAAGATGGTTTCCCAACTCTAATGTTAGTTGCTACTCATTGAAGACCTATTCTAAATATTTAAAATGTTTGAATATTTAAATAATTCAAAATTCCTTTAGAAAGTAGTGAACAGAATAGACTCATAGTAAATAAACTCTTCTAGCTGACCTACTTTATTAGAAGGTCATAAAATGTGCCATTAAGTGAAAAAGACAATTTCTCAGCCTTCCCACTGTCACTTTGCAGTTACTCAGAAATCTTTCAGAGGGCTTCACCCTTCATTAAATGAAATCCCAACTGGATCATTGTGATGTGACAAGTAATTTGGCTACTTCAACCTTGTCAACCCAGGTAGAAAACTGGATGAAAACTGAATTATTGTATATCAACCTCTGTATCTCAGTTTATTTTCCCTAGGCAAAGGACAAGGAAGCATTTTCCATTTACTCATGGTGCAAAAATATCCCTTTGAATTGATTAGAAAAGTCTTTACTAATTAAGTGATCCCTGGAGTAACCATTTTAAATGTCTGAAGATAATTTGGTACAACATATTTAGCATTTTCCCAGAAGATAGAATGCACTTATTTGATAACTGAAGAGCTTGAACTGTGCTTACTTTAATCAGAAAAGCAGACATTTGCATTTAAATTTTACTCTCACAGGTCAGAATGAAGAAATAATTATGAATATGCATGATTAGTGATGTGTAAATATCATTATTCAGTAATCTTGAAAAAACTTGTGATTCTCTGTAGAGATTTCTAGTACATTCTAATACCTCAAAAATAATTGAGTGACTTTGTTATGTATAGCTGGTGTTTTATATATATATATAAATATATATATATATATATGGGAAACCATCTTTGAGGTATATATATATATATATATATATATATATATACCTAACACCATGCATATATATATATATATATGCCAACAGAATATCAACAATTCAGAATATCTACAGAATATGTAACAGAAAGTTACAAAGGTGTACAGAGACATCCTGTATACCTCAGATCCAATTTCCTGTTATTAACATTTTTATTACTATATTTTCACAACTAATGAAATGATCATTACACATTATTATGAGCTTAAGTCCATGCTTTATTTAGATTGCATTAGTTCTCACCTAATGCCTCTTTTCTGTTTAGAATCATTCAGGATACCAGGTGCATATGGTCATCATGTTTTTGTTAGGTCCTCTTGGCTCTGATGCTTTCTAAGAATTATTCTATCTTTGATGACCATGAATGTTCAGAGAAGTTTGGGTCAGGTATTTTGTAGAATGTCCCTTACTTGGAATATGCATGGTGTTTTCTCCATGATTATAGTACAATTACTCCAGAAATCTTATTCTTTATTCCTGTAAGGAATAACCTTAGGGTATCTGGGTGGCCCAGTTTGTTCAGTATATGACTATTTTAGCTCAGGTCATGATTTCATGGTTGTGAGATCAAGCCCCACATGGGGCTCACGCTGACCTTGGAGTCTGCTTGAGATTCTCTCTCCCTCTCCACCCTTCCTGCTCATACTTACTCTCTAAAATAAATAAATCTAGAAAGAAAGAAAGAAAGAAAGAAAGAAAGAAAGAAAGAAAGAAAGAACTTTACTAACCAAGTACAGACACTTTTGTCATTAGTTTTAGAGTCTCCACCCATTTTCAAAATTATATATGATAAGCTCCCAAAGAATCCTGTGGTAGAAGAACTATGAGGACCAGAAACATAGGAGAATTTTCAAGTAAAGGAAAATTTAAAATCCATAGTAATAATCAGTCAAAATGTCTAGGAAACCTACATGCTATAGGTAAGGAAAAAAATTTTCCTCAAACCTCTTTGGGTCCCTGGCTGGGTCTGAAAATTAAACTGACAAAGACATATTAGCAGGAGAAAAGTATACACATTTTACTGAATTTTTATATATACATGGAACCCTCACAAGAGAATGAGGACCCAAAGGAGTGACCAGAGCAAGAAATTGTTATACCTTTTATACCTAAAGAAGCAACATATTTGTGAAGAATTGACAAGATAGAGGGGTTCAGTCTGAGGGTAGGAAATGATGAAGAAGTAACTGGGAAGATAAGGGTTAGTTTAACAAGGTTTATTTGCACAGAATCTCAGTTCCAATTTCCCCATCTCTGGTGATAATTATGTTTTCTTCCTCCTGCTACAAGGAGAATACATTTCACATGGGAGTTTTATGACTGTTTCAGGGAAGGGCAGGTGGGGTGTTGGAGGATAACAGAGCAACCTTCTTGCTTCTGTTGTTTTTCAATCTCCTTTAGCTTAAAATATTCGATATACCAATGTGCCATATTTTCAGGGTAGTATGTCCTGAAGTCCATCAGTGCCTATTTGATTTTTACTTTTGAATAAGTCTATGGTACATCCGAGCAATTAATTCCAGTTTTACATGATGCAACAGAAAAATGTATAATGTTATGGAGATTTATTTATGTACAACATGGCTAAGACAAAAAAGCTTTAGGGTAGTTTTTTTTTTTTTAGTCTGTATACTCTAAAATTACATTGTAGAAAAAAGACTGTAAATAAGTATATAGATAAACAAGATATTCTCAAAAATCATGTGCTGGGAAGCAAAATTAAAAGGGGCAATAGGAAGAGGAAAAAAATCTTAAGATTTTGTTATTGAATGACTTCTGATCTGAACATTGAATGAAGAGAAGAACCATCTGTATATTTAGTAGAATATTTAAGGCAGAGGAAATGGCAAGAGCAAGATAGATGAAATTGCAAAACAAATTAAGCTCTGCCTTTGGATTTATTTAATGTAAATAGCATTTGGTAACCACTCACATTTTCTAAAAAGAAAAGTGACCAGATCCCTCAACACTCTGATGATTATATTCTTACATCTGTACCTGGCAGGTTTGAGAACAGAAGGACTAGACATTTACCTGTACTATGGTAGAAGGCCATCATGTCAAATGGATAGGTTGAAACACTTGTACCTTCTTTTAGTTCCTTAGAATGCATGATGTTTCTTCCATCTTGAGAGTATTTTCACAAATGCTTCCTTCTGCTTGTGGAACTTCTCTCCATCTATATTGAGTTCACTCTTACTTAACCTTCAGTTCTCAACTCAAACACCACATCCTTTATAGTCCTTATTACTGTTTGCGATGGCTCATTTGTATGGTCTATAAGCCCCATGAAGATAGTACCAGTGTCAGTTTGGCTCAATGGAGTTTATCCCTAGTGACCAACAGAGTGCCAGGGAGCATTTCCATGAAAGCTGGCTTAAAGAAATCTTTGAAATGGTCTACAGAACCACTTCTCTTATGTCCAACATGTTCTTGTTGATTTTAATGGAAATGGACTAGTGCACAAATTTGAAACAAACCAGTTCTGAAAATAGAATACAGAATACCATACACAGCATTTTGTGCTTCCTGGAATTAGTTAATTGGCTTTTTTTTTTTTTTTTTTTTTTTTTTTTTTTTTTTTTTTTTTTTTTTTTTTTTTTTTTAGAAATCAGTCAAAGAACCTTAAGTTCAAAGCCTGGTATATCATTATGAAGGTCTATTACAAAACCAAATCACACAGGGATGGGTATTGTCAACAGTATTATGGAATGCATTCTAGGTGACCCTTTAGAAATAACCTCCCAAGAGCACACCAGGACATGGAGCGGGAGCAAATAAGAATTCTCTATAGCATTTGTTACTCCTGAATGTTTTTATGCATCCTGAAAGGTCCTTTATTTTTTGTAAACTGTACCGCTGTTGTGAAAACTAAATATATTGCCTATCATGGTAGTAGATCAACATTAACCTGCTTGATTTAAGTAGAGAGCTTTAAAAGTCTTGGAACACAATTTTCAAAAAAAAACTTCTCATTCTCTGTTTTCTTAAGACTTTGTAGGAAGAAAAAAAACACGTCTTGCACTCAGTATTGAGAAGCTTCAGTTTTTTTAGAAGTCATCTAAATACAATGCATTTTTTAGGCTGTAAAAAGCCATTTATACAAAGTTAACCAACCACCCTCACACCCCTACAGCCCCACCTCCCTTCCCCCGCCCACATACACACACCATAAAAGATACACATTCCTTACATTATTAAAATAAAACTTTGGAAGGTTTGTGTTTTCTTACTTGTCTGCATTTGAGTTGAGCAAGTCAATGTAGAGCAGTTATATTATTTTCTCTTGGCTTGTACTAAGTCGAAAGCTTAAAAAACACACAGCATTTTCTTCAGGAGGCAGAGCAAACAGTGCCATGAGAAATATTTACAGCTCAAATACATTTCCCAATAGAAGTTAGGATTTATTGCATTCCCAACAGTAACTTAACATTGAAAATGTCTAATTACCATTTTTGTCTATATTTGTGATTAATAAAGGGAGCAATGAAAATGTGTTTTGTTTTGTCTAATATGGAATTTTTTAAAAAGATATTTATTTATTTATTTATTTGTTTATTTATTTATTTATTTGACAGAGAGAAACACAGCTAGAAATGGAACACAAGCAGGGGAAGTGAGAGAAGAAAAAGTAGGCTTCCCTCTGAGCAGGGAGCCTAATTCAGGGCTCAATCCCAGGACCCTGGAATCATGACCTGAGCTGAAGGCAGATACTTAACAACTAGGCCATCCAGATGCCCCATGAAATTTTTTAAAAAAATATTTTATTTATTTATTCAACGGAAAGAGACACAGTGAGAGAGGGAATACAAACAGGGGTGGGGTGGATGGGAGAGGAAGAAGCAAGCTTCCCGCTGTGCAGGGAGCCCATGTGGGGCTCAATCCCAGGACCCCGGGATCATGACCAGAGCCGAAGGCAAACCCTTAAGGACAGCCACACAGGTGCCCCTCTAATATGAAAAATTTTAAGGCCAGAGATAAGAATTCAAGTTCAAGTAAGGGCTGGTGCTGTGGAGGATTGGGGCAGGAGGAAGTGATAGTGATATTCAGGTGACAGAATATCCTATAGTACAAAATGTATACTTTTGACAATTACATAATGAAAGGGAAAGATATGAAATCACTTCTGCATTGTTTGTTGACCTTTCAATTACAACAATGTTGAATTATAGCTTAAAAAATAAAGAATTGTCAGTATACAGAATCTTAGAATTAGGGGGGAAAAAAGGGTACATACCTGAGACACAGAAGTTTGTTAAAATTCACAATGGTAAAAAGAAAGCCACAGACCCAAAATGGCATCTTAGAACAAGTTACCTAACTGGGACTTAATTCCTAACCTAATTGAAATTCCAATCTTCCCCCAAATTACAGTCCTGGTGAGTCAGGAATTTTCTGGTCAGTAAGAATAAGGTAATCTTTCATATGGGCCCTCTTCATTCCCTAAAGGAAGATGAGATAATCCACCTAATAAGACCCTTTTGTCCCTAGAGGAAAGTGGGCTCACTTGAAATAATTTTTTTCTGTTAATGAATTCCTTGTTCTGCCTTTAAAAACCTTTCCCTTTTTGTAGACCTTTGGAGCTCCTTTCTATTTGCTAGATGGAATGTTGCCTGATTCATAGATTGTTTAATAAAGATAATTAGATATTCAAATTTACTTGGTTGAATTTTGTTTTTTAACAACATGAATACATTTTCTTAATTTTAATATTCATAATCTAAAAATAAATTTAAGTATTAATGAACATCATTTCAAGCCTCTTTGGAGCCAGCAAATTCTTCCAAATAGTTATCTAAAATTTCTTCCAAGAAACCAATATAAATGGCCAACAGAGGTTTTTAAATCCTGAAATAATATAAAAGGTGTTTCTTTCTTTAATAATTACTTATAAAATTTTGTTCTGAATGATGGTCAAAAGCCATAATCGCTCCAATGGGATTTTGGAGTCCATGTGCCTCCAATAACCATTACTTCTTCTTCTTCTTTTTTTTTTTTTTAATGGAGGACTAAGTTACACTAATTGGACTTACAAAGTATATAAATGGCTCAGAATCTCTAGTAGGGAAGAGAAATCAAATTCAGCAAAAATGTTATAAATGAACATGGGCATATGTTTAAGTGGCCAAAACAATGAGTTTCAAAAAGAGAGAAGAAATCTGATACTTTTCCTGGAATATGGCAGCAGCAAATTGTGCTAGTACTTAAGACAGATGCAATAGTTCAGCAAAACTGCTGATAGTACCAATGGGCTATTGAGTTAGCCTATTTCTAAACCTCAGGTAAGTGAAGGAAATTCTCTGAGTCTGGAAGAAAGTCTTTAAATTTCAGGTCTGAACTAGCCTGGGGGCAAGGGCACAATCAAATGTGAACCGGCAGGAGGCGAGAGCAGAATTTGCTGAAGGTATAGAGAGATCACAGGTACAGAGTGTCTAGGAGACTCAGAAAAGAAAGGAGAGAGAGTATCCACTTTACAGGGCACCTGGGGCATTTTTTCTGGCTTGTGGACCCATATTCATGTCCTCTCAGCTATCCAGGAGCCGTTAGAACAAGGACAAGGACCCAGGTGACCTTCATAAGTCACTTACTCCTTGGAGTCCAGAGGCCTTGGAGTGACGATGTCCAAGGCTCGTGGTCTGGAATGCACATGTGATGGCTTTGTCTGGTCATTCTTACCTGGTGCTTCCTTATATGTTATGTATTCTAGAGAAATCATGTCCTTTACAAGGAGGACATGCACTATGTACCATGAACCATGAGGAAGGTGTCAAGTGAGGGTACAGGTCCTAGCAAGAATAGAAGCGAGGAAAGGAAGAAAAAACAGATTTCTATGGAGTCCTTCAATTTCCCTAACTCATCACTAGAATAAAAGTGGCCTGTGGATGAAGATTCTGTCTGCCTTGTTTACTACTATACATTCTAGTCTAAGAAATTATATATTTATATATATATATTTCAATGAAAGAGGTCAGGTCAGGTTGAAAGGATGCTGTAATGGCCCCCACCCTCTAGAATGTCAGAGCAGACCCTGGTCCTGTTATCTAAGCCCAGCAACCA
>PITA01009010.1:23067-37961 GCA_004023965.1 Spilogale gracilis
AGATTCCTTAAGACTGTACGCATGCAACTCCTCACGTACCCCTTAACCCAAATTAGGACATATGTTCCCCTGCAAAGGTGGTTAAGAAAACGATTGGCTGCCTGCGTGCAGACCATGGCTGTAGTGTCTTAAACTAATTGGCTATCAAGGTGCAGGCTTTGTTGTAACGGACACTGTAATCATATATAAGGCCACCCCCAGAAGGACTCAGGACTCTCAGCCGCTGACTGGTTTGGGGTCAGGCTGTGAGTCCGAGCATGCTCAAATAAACCCTTTGCTTTTGCATGGAACTGGTCTCTCAGAGTCTTCCTTGACAGGTGTGGCGTTCCAAGGCTCCCAGCTGACTGCCCTCTTGGGTGGTCGACTCTTACAAGGTCTTTCTCTTTTTTGTTGTTTTTTGGTTTGGGAGGGTTTTGTTTTTTTGTTTTGTTTTGTTTTGTTTTTTTAATCTGGAGGGGATTTGGGGACAAACAGAAGAGAGAACAAATAACCTGAAATCCAATATACTAGTGACAATAATTTAAAGTACCAGCAAGATTATATAAGTGGGGGCCTCTAGTTCCCTGTAACAAGCTAATTAATTATCTAACAGAAAGACCCAAAATACATCGCTGGTGCTAGATCATTGGAATCATGTATCGGTTAATTTGGGTACCAAAGGACTGTCTATGGATTTACTCATTTTAGTACCCAAATGCCTTATATGACTGATGCTTCACCCTTATCTGTTATATTTACATAGCAGTGGCTCTTAATTTTTAAGCATTAAGTTTCTCTACCCCTAGTTCTCTTTCAAGTAGTTAATGATGTCTAAACACATTTTAAATACAATAGGAGAGTGAGTATCTATTTAAAGAACCCCTGCTGGTTTAAGTGACTCCTTTTTAATATAATGAAATGGTCAGTGCTCAATTTTTCCGAATCAATTGTTTTAAATAACATATTTGCCACTTTGATGATAGATGAGCTCAGTTGTTTCAGTTGAGCTTTTTTTCCTCCATGAATTGGAGAAGATTCAAAGAGGTTAACATCTTTATTTGTTGGGAAGGGAACTGCAGGACCAGAATCAAGCCATTCTATTTTTATACAATGCTATTGTAGCCTGTTAATTTTTCATAAGAATGAATGATTGAATCATCAACATTTCTTTTTCCAGGCATCACGTTTGCTTCCAAACATTTTGGGAAATTATAAAAATCATTCACATTCTCTCAATTTTCAAGGATGAGGATTTATTATTTATAATCAGCTAATTGCAAATTTAATAGGTTTGAAACTATCTGGTGTGTCTTTAAACAGAATCTGTAAAATTTTTGAGTATTGTTGTTAAAATTGATCAAGTGAAAGATTTACTTTATTTTTGTGTTAAAATCATGGAAGAGTAAGTGGCGTGCCATTCTATGTTTTTGTTTGTTTGACTCGACTTCATTCATTGAGTCAAATCAACTAAAAACTTCTACTTCTCCTTTCATTTAGAGCCAAGATACCAGAGTTATCTTCCAAATTTTTTTTCTCAAGTAATAAGCATCACAACATTGATCCAGTTCATCAAGTAAATTTTCTTTTCTATGAATAAAAGCACAAGGGGAAATGTTTAGTATTTTACTCTGGTTTAGTATATCATAAAGAAAACAGGAAAATATAGGGCAATTTTAGAAATATGATACATGGGGAAGGAGGAGGTCATTATAGAAAATGATGTAGAGGAAAACAGACACATAAGACTTTATACAAGGCTGTTGTCATAGAGAGAGAGTCCAATACTCAGTGTGGACTCAACTGCTGAAGTAAAGAATGCAAGGGTCTTGAAGAGCAGGGATGAGCTAGTGGGAAAGTACTGGAGGACATGGAGGAAGAAGTGGATCAATGGGATGTGTTGAGCTTACGGAGTTATTTCCTGAGTTTTAAAATATTTTTGTCTGTCACTAGGCTATCTGTGTTTGCTAATCATTACCTGTGGAGGTTAGAAGTTAGGCTCCTACCCTTACACAGAGACTCTGAGGTATCGATGTTATTTTCCTTGATTCCATTTTAGTGTGATGGTTCTCCGGTCCCTGAGAAAGACATTTCTTGGCTTGTAAAACTGAAAGAGGAATTTAAAAATATTTACTTTTCATAGCGACTGAGGAAGACTAAACAAAACGCTCTAGGTAAAGAGAGGGGAAGGACTTCTTGAGTTTAGACCATCTGGATTCTGTAAAGACCAGTGTGAGAGGGAAAGTTGGTACCTTAAGGCAGAAAGAAGTCCATTTAAAATTTAATCAAACTGAGGGAAATGTGGGAGCCATCTTGCAATAAAATATGCAATATAATATGTTGCATCTAATACATAGTCGGAATTTTTGTCCTCTAATGATCTGCTTTTGATGCTTTACAGAACTATTACAAAACAGAGGTGCAGTAAAACAGAGGTGAATATGCCATAATTCCTAATCTTTATTATAATATGTACAACATTATTTGTCAGTCAGGGACACAATACTTATAACATGGAAGAAGAGTATTTAGATCCCACAGTTCTGCTGATGTAAACATGGTTGACCTATTTATTTCAAAATTAATCAACCATAATGACAAGGTAATAATGACAGCCTCTTTGTTGTTAATAATAAGAATGTAGGCCTCACAGAAAAAGTAAAGCAAAATCATTTTGTTGGTTTCTTACTCCTATAATTTTGGCCATACTTTAGTTTGATTACATGGAGAAGACACCAGAGTATTAAGAAACAAAGATTCCAAAATAGGAAATAAGGCAAAGGGTGATTGTTTAAGCATTTAAGTCATCCTATAGCATTGTCTAACTGCCCCACCTCAGATCATCCTACTCCTTAAGGAATTGCAGCTTTGTTTAACACACTACTTCCTATTGATTATATCTAGACATTTCCCAACTCTGTAAAGTTAGAAACTAACTACTAGGAAACTAATAAAATACAATGATTTTCTTTTTTGTCCATTAGAGAATATTGCATCAAAAGCTATGTTTTATTGCCTTGTAGGTAATTAATTTTGTTACAATCTAATACTATATTTTAAAATTAATTTTTTCATAGACTATAGAATACCAGTTTTTCAATATGTCTTTAAAAATAGCTTTGTAACCCACTTAGTTCCCCAAGTCATGACATTTGCTTACTATCTAATTGTGCAAGAATTATTATTTTTCCCAAAAAACCTCTGATCTCCTGCAATTATAAAAGTATAAGGGCATCAGAGAAAGTTTACTTTTCAACTCTGCTATGCCAAGGTCATGACCCTGGTTGGAAATCAGTAGAACACTGAGACTTGGAATGGAAATACATAGGTCACTATGTTCAGAAATTGTGAATCTCTAGCTTCTCCAAGTCTCTAAGCCTGAATAAGTTGCCCACTCACCTTTGCTTAAAGATGATCAAAGGACTCTGCCTTCCAAGACAATACGACCAACCCACATCAACCTCTCCCCTTATTCCTTTCCCCTACCCTCCAGTCTAGCATGCTAATAACTAGGAATAAGTCATGACATCACCTGAAAAGAAAATTGCTGGATTGGATAAGAAAAAGAAACTCTACACCAAAATGCTACAGGATACAACCAAAATATACTGTCAGGTCAGGAGAACACACATGGGTACAGGATCAAGGGTGATGGAATATAAAATTGGATGAAGAAGGACTTCTTTTAAAAGGATCATTACCCTCTTATGATTCAAGATTAAACATCCTGGCAAGGACCTTGGGAAATATTGTTAATATATGCTAGGATGGTTTTTGGAAGCTTGGAGAAAAATGGCAGCCCCCAATAAGTGAAGAAGAAATGTCAGAATTGCCACTGAAGACAGTGGAGGAAGTTAACAAAGGCTCAGAGAGGAGTTGTAGACTGTGTACACTATGTGAGACTGGAAAAACCACCAGTTGACCATATTCCACAAGGATACCCAGAAGAATGTCCATTTACCAATGCAGAAAGTTATATGCTGATAAAAGGAGCGCTAGTCTCATTGATAAGTTCAGTGCTGAAGGTGTTCTGTAGGCCAGGGCTTAGTGTAGGAGATGCTTCTACAGAACTGGTAGGCTTCATAGAAATAAGAATAATAGACTCCTTAATTAATAGAGGCCAGTTGTTACAGTTAACTGTCAGAAATCATTAGGGTGCAACTATTATGATGAGTTGTAAGGAAAACAGAAACACAGAGAACTGTGAAGAAGGATTATGAAAACAGTGTACCCGATAGATGGGCAGCCAATAGGATATTACTTAATTTATGAAATTTTAAAAAAGTCAAAGATGGGGGTGGGAGGCTGAGAATAGATACCTCAATGTCAGAATCTTTATCCTAGTTTCCATCTTAAGCCAATTCTTAGATCTGAAACTCACTGAAGGAGAGTCTGGGTCTTGAAAGGTGAGGTGTGGGGGGGTCCATGTCAAGTAGAAATCATGGCAAGTATGTATGATAATGATTCTTTTAGACCTTCTCAAAACAAAACAAAACAAAACAAAACACGAAAACCTATGGCCATTCTCAGGTACCAAGGAGCACAGAATTCTTGAGGACCTTGATACCCAGGAGCCTGAAACATTATCATGAATCCCTGTGGAGAAGGGGCCAGGTAGTAAAAAGAATCCTGTGTCAGATCCAGCTGAACATAAATCCACTGGCTCTACAGACCTATCCACTCGTCATTTTTCTAGCCCCTGAATATATAATTGAAATGGACATATTTGTAGGTTGGCAAAACCCTGCATTACTTCATTGGCCTTAAGGAAGAGAGCTATAGAGTTATGATGAAGGCCAAGTGGAAATCTCTGAAATTAGCCCCTATGCCTAAAAGTATTGACCAAGAAAAAATAAAATAAAAAATATCTATCCCAGAAGGAGTATCTCATGAATCTCATGTTGCTTTTAAAGACCTAAACCATGCAGTGGTCTCCAGCATCATTTAGTTCACCATATGGGTGCTATAAAAAAAGTAAAATAAGTTAAATACATAGTAGATCATCATAAAGTCTGCTGGGTAGTATCCCCAGTGATCTTTATTTAATATGAATTTATACACTAGCAAAGTTAATATGCCCATTTTCATCGATCATATAATTTAGCTAGAGATTGGATTAAATAGTTGTGAAATTAATTTTTTAAGAAACTCTTTTCACTTTGGGGGTTGAACTCTTTTAGAAATGCATTGATTGTGTTCTTGTTTGATAGTATCTTACACTTTTCTGCAATGTCTTATTTTTTCAGTTTTTTTACTCTTTACTGTTTCTTTCACTATTTATTAACTCTTTTAATGTATTGTTCCTCATTCTTTCCACTTGAAAAATTATTTTTATCATTCCCTTTTCCATTTTACTGTTGGTTTTATTTACTAAGAACTTTAAATGAATGCAGGTCAGTGAATTTCCTAAGACCTTTCTTGTCACTTGAAAGAATAACTGAAAGTATAAGATATATTTTCAGAAAAGAAAGTATTATAGACCACATGTGAGAACTAGTGGACTATCAAAATAAGTCAAGATATTATTCTATAATTTCAGTGGTTACGTGAATTGTGATGACAATTTTAAGTGTGATAGATGTTCCAGATGTATCATTTCTAGATACTTTGCGAACACCAAGCTTACCCTTACTCACTGTTGATATGTATGGCTGAGGCTAAGTATTCATTCACTGGGGCATTTACCTTGTAAAGAGTAAATGACATTTCCCATTTCAGATATTTACCTTTGGGTTTGACATGTAGTAAAATAACTTTACCGATATTACTTCATTTACTGTTTCTCTGAAATAGGAAGAAAAAAAAATCCCTAGTAATTTTTCCTCTCTTCAATTAAGTGATAGTTTCATGGATTTTGTTATATTTCTATTTTCCATAACTTTTTATATATCTGAACTATTTTATAAGTAAAAAATGAATAATTGTGTTATCCAACGAAATTGCCTTTTTAACTCTGAAAATGGTAGAAGCATAAGGAGTAGATGGTTCAATGAATGTGAAATCATGCCAACAATGATCAAACCTGTATATGTGCGATGTGTTGTAATTACTATGAATTTTCCCCTCTGAAGTTAAATAATTAAGGAGAATAAGAAAGGATTATAAGCATGTTAAATATATATGAGTATCTGCTAGAGAAAAACACAAGACTAACAAGATGAACCTGAGGAATCCAATTAAACTTCTAGAATTGCAAACACAGCTCTGAATAAAAATTGAAGATTTTTCTCTGATTACTAATGAAAAAGACTGCTGAGTGATTTTGCCAAAAGGTTATTTGTTAATTAGAACCAAGTAGAATTATGTCTATGTGGTTCAGAAACTAAGGGAACTGCTGTTATATTAGTATGCATGCAAGAATATCAGTTATAGGAGCCTCCAAGAAGTCTTACTATGTAATGACTGTGGGTATATAAAATTTTGTATACAATTGATTTTAGTATAGTGGAAGTATATCCTTTCAATCAATTCAATATAAAAATAATCTTTCCAAAGTACCATCTCTTTTTCTAGCTTTACTGAGGTATAGTTGACAAAATTGTATAAATTTAAGGGGTATAAGAGATGATTTGATATACATCTTCATTGTTGAGTGATTATCACAATAAAATTACTTAATACAAATGTCACCTCACACAGTTACTGTGTGTGTGTGTGTGTGTGTGTGTGTGTGTGTGTGTGTGTGTGTTTGGTGCGAACATTTACGTCCTACTCTCTAAGCAAATTTCAAGTATAAAATATAGTATTGTTAATTATAGTCACCATGCTCTACATTAGACTCCCAGAATTTATTCATCTTATAACTGGAAATTTATATTCTTTGACCAATATCTCCCAATTCCCTCCACCTCCCAACCCCTAGCAACTACTTTTCTACTCTGTTTCTATGAGTTCCGCTTTTTTCTTTTCAAGCAAATTTAATGGCCACTTGCAAAATATATTGTTAATTTCGTTATAAAGTAAATCTTACAGAAAAGCATGCTCTAATTTGCCTGTCATAAAAAGTAAAATTCTAATTGCAGGATGGTCTTCGTCTTGACAACATCCATGTCTCTTGTTATCTAAAATTGTTTTCACATTTTTTATTATAGCTTGTACTGAAAATCTGGACACACACAGGTGTATAGTAACAAAAGGGGCAGAGTTCCCATTGACACATAAGTATATGCTTGTATCAAGGAATATTATAATTCTTAAGGACTCCTCAAAATGAATTTAAATTGCATCATTTAATTTGTTGTAACAATGACATCATCCCTGGAAATGTGTCTATCACTGAACAAGTTTTCTAAGTAAGATAATGTTATGGATTAAATTGTGCTCTCCAGATTCACAGGTGGAAACCTAGTCCCCAGGATGATTATATAGTTAACCCTTGAAAAACATGAGTTTGAACTGCATGGGTCCACCTATATGTGGATTTTTTTCAATAAATATTGTACAGTACTGTAAAGGTTTTTTTCCCTGCTTATGATTTTCTTAATAACATTTACATTTCTCTAGCTTACTTTCTTATAAGAATATAGTATACATTACATATACAAAATATGTGTCAATTGGCTGTTAATGTTATTGGTAAGGCTTACAGTCCATTTCAGGCTATTAGTAGTTAAATTTTTGGAGAGTCAAGTTATACACATATACATTTGACTGTGCAGGGATTGGTGCCTCTAATACCAGAGTTGTTCAAGGGTCAACTGTATGTAGAGATAGGACCTTTAAAGAGCTGATTAAGGTTAAATTATATCATAAGGGTAGGATCCTAATTCAATAGGATTGCAGTACTTACAGGAAGAGAAAGAAACATGAGGAATGCACATGCACAGAAAGGCCATTTGAGGACAGAGTGAGAAGGAAGTCAGCTACAAACCAGGAAGAGAGGTCTCACCAGAACCAACCCTGACAGCACCTTGATTTTGGACTTCCAGCATCAAGAACTGTGAGAAAATAAATTTCTGCTGTTTAAACAACCAGCCTGTCGTGTTCTGTTACGGTAGTTTGAGCAGACAAATACCGATTTGAATTAAAAATGTGTATTTTTATGTTCTCAATGAAACTAAGATGAAAGAGATCTGTTTTTCCTTGGTGTCAAAGGATTCTTATCTGCTGGAAAATTGAAAGGCTTTATAATTGTGGATTCTCACCCAAGCTGGTCTTGCCTCAGCATTAGAACCTCTCAAAGGTGTATTCAAAGTGCCCACTTATAAAATTCTTTCATCCCAGCAACATGGTCAAAGACTTTCTAGCTTTTCAGCAGTATTCATTATGGCAATTGACAGGTGTTGATCAAAAGATTCATCTTATTCAAATAGATGCAAATATTTGCAAAATTTTCTATTTGAAATTGTTTTACTAGAGACCTTCAGAGGTAAAAATGTGAAAATTCTTTTCTAAGTTTAATATTATTCTTTTAAGATTTGCTCTTGAGAATGAGAAGAACTTACCAGTAGTAATTAAGAGCTTCATATGCTGCACTGATTTTTGACAATACCATTTAAAAAGGCAGTGATTTAATCTCCTTGTGCTGATGAATTTGATAAATTCCATGACAGTTGAGGACATCTCTTTCAGTATTTTTGGCTCTGTTTTTAATGCTAATGCATGGCAATATAGAACACAGTAAAACTAAATGTGTTGCCAAGCACTAGAAGTACTTCATCTGTATAGAGAATTTCCAAAATTTCACCCAAGTAAAAGTTTACCATTGCAAATAAATTCTTCACCATTATAATGAAGTTGTAGCCCTGTAGCCTAAAAAAGGGACTCCTAAAATAGGGAATCTTCTTGGACAGCATTATGGTAAACGTAGTAGATAAATACCAGCATTTGACTGAACTGAAAGACTACCTACGTTCATATTTATAAAAGTCAAAAGTGAATTACGTATTTTCCTGTTTCTATAGCTATTATATAGCTGACCTTTTTCTGGGTGTTATACAAATATTATTATCAGTTCTGGAAGGAATGGTGTCATTTGATTGCAGTATTGCTTTAATGGTTTTTCTCTGCTTTATCCCATAAATCAGATTGACCATTTAGAAGGCATATATGGCTTTACCACAAATCTACATTCACTCAAAATATTTTTTGATGACAATGATCTGCAGTGAATGTATCCTTCCTACAAATTAACCTATTTAAAATATATATTAGGCTATCCCCAAATTGGGTACTAATAAATAGATTGGGATTTTTTAAAAACTTCCTTAGAATTCTTATGTTTTAAAAAATATTTTATTTATTTATTGAGAGAAAGAGAGAGTGAGTGAGAAAGAGCATGAGAGGGGAGAAGGTCAGAGGGAGAAGCAGACTCCCTGCAGAGCTGGGAGCCTGATGCAGGACTCAATCCCAGAACTCCGGGATCATGACCTGAGCCCAAGGCTGTGCCTTAACCAACTGAGCCACCAGTCGCCCCTTAGAATTCTTATGTTGAGTCATAGTTAGAGCTGGTCAAATAAGGAAAATACATCTGTAGTTCAGCTATTGCTATTTTCAGGGAGGAGAAATTCCTCATTACCTTTCTTGGTTCTTTTGTCTGGTCTAATAATTAAGCTGACACAAAACAGATTAACAGGGAAAAAATTAATTTTGTACATACCAAAGTGCTTTAGATATGGGACCCAAGAAGTGACCAAAACAGGCATTTATATACCCTTTAGATAAAGAAACAATACATTTGTGGAGAATTGACAGAGAAAGGCACTTGGACTTGGGACTAACTAGTGAAGAAACTAAGAAGAATTTGTTTACAGAGACTTCTTGGCCCTGGATTTTCTATCCCTGGTGATGAAGATGTCTCTCGACCATTTGATGCAAGGAGGATACATTCACAAAGGCGATTTATTTCCTGCTTTAAGGGGAACAGAAAGAAGGGTCAGAGTGTCCTGCTTGCACCATTTTAAAAAGTAACTTAATTTAAAATAATCAATAGGCCAGTTTGGCACATTTTGGAGCAGTCTTTCCTAAGTCCCTTCACAGTCATCTAAACAAATCTGCTCTCTTCCTTTATGTCATTTCCCCCATGTTGACTGTGGATTAAAGCATGGAAAAGAGACATGCATACTCATGTCCTTTGGTGCTCTTCTCAGGAAAATGATGAGCAACATTCATTCCATCTTTCTCTCTTCAATCTTATTCTATGTAGAGATCATCAGATTCCCCTTCAAGGTGGAGGAATTTACCCAAGAACTGTACACATTAACTTCACTTAGTAGGTTTGTTCTTTTTCAGGAGGAAAGAAAGTTTGTGAACATCAAATATGTTAAACAAATTCAGAGCATTACATATATTACTTTATCTTCTTCAAATAATGGCACCAAAAATTCGTATTTTATTTAACAAATTAGATAAAAGTAGATTTTATCCACTGTATTGCTCATAAAAGACAGTCTCCATTTTTTTGCCACCCATAACATGGGTTAAAAAATATGCAGCACATTCTTAACACACTTCCCCAAATTAGAGGACATGGCATGATTTCTAGAGTTATTAAATACACAAGAAGATTTACTATGATATCTATGATGGGTCTATTAGAAAAAGTAACCTTGATGGGCAAGAAAAGTGTAGGTAAATTTGATAACCTTTCTGTATTCAATTCTCAAAAAGAAATTGAAAGCAGCTCAAATAGATTCAAAATTCCATGAGTATAATATGCATGTATTATTTTTATTTGTTGTCTTCTTCCTACAGTATTAACTTGCAAACAGCTGAATAAGTTCTTTTTGAATAAATTAATGAATAAATAAATGAAGAAATGAAAGAAAATAATACTATAGCCATTTTCCACAGAATGTAAGAACAAATCTATAATTACCTATTTTTGCTATCTGTTTATACTACCTATGTACTTGGAAAGATATCATTTTTACTCTGCCAGTCAGCTGCCCTAGGATGGACATGGTTAGGCGTCATACCCAGATGTATTTCATAGTAAGGCAAGGGGCCACAAAACCTATTTAATTACATATTTTCCACTTCTGCTATTTTCTTCTCATTTTATTGTAACCAACTTCATACTAATTATTGCTTTCATGTGCTAAATGGAAAATATATTATCATGAGGTACTCTTTTTGCTAAAGATTTAGATTCTTCCTTCCCATTAAGTTTGAAGTCTGAAAAATAACTAGCAATTAAGAACTCGAATTCTTCCAAAATTGTGCTTTTTAACTTGGGGTCAACTGTCCTACCAGGGAGAGATCGATGGAAATTTTATGAAAATTTAATTTAAACAATTATTTATATTTTTCTAAAAAAAGAATCTAAAACATTTCTTAGACTCTTAAAGGGTGTCAGGATCCCCAAGTGTCCAATACACATATTGCTTATTTCCGGGTTACCTCCTGGGAATGAGGTTCACTTTTTAAGAAATCTATGTAAGTGGTGTTAATACGATGAAGATAATCAAATCCATTGATAATGACATTCAGTGATTTTAATCACACCAGGGTATTGCGCAAAGTGTATTCCATAGATATTCCTGATTCCTTTCTCATCTCAGGTTGGAAGAAATATTTGGAAATTCAGGTTGTTTCTTTCACTGATAGATTTTAGGGTGAGCCACAACAGTGATTCTGATGACCCTTTGGAGCATCTATTAAAGAAGACACTAACAAGTTGTGACACTTGCTCTTACACGTACTTCTGTCTCCAAATCTTGTGAATGACCTACAGCCACTGATGTTTGAAAAGTGCCAAAATAAATCTATATATATTAGAGAAAGTTTGCTATTTAGGGCCATCTTTATGAAATCTTAGGAAAATCTTTTAACACTGTTCCATTTCTAAAGGGCAAGTAGTAAGCTATAATTATGCTTGTTGAACTGGATTATGTCTGCTTCAGTAGTAAACTATAGATAATATTCTGCAGACAAAAAAAAAAAAAGAAGAAAAAAGTTGAAGAACATTGCTACTTCATTTAATTGAAGCATAACTGGTCAGGGATTCTAAAGGTAATGACTGCATTGGATTTGTTGGAAGCATGATCTTCTTAGCTCTGTCAGGTGCGCCACCAGTTCTCATTTGAAAGTTACAAATGCTTACATGTCAGCATTAAGTTGTGCCATGAAATAAGCTTAACATTTGGGAAAACAGTTCCACTTAAGGGAGAAAATATTGTTTGAATCCCTGTGTTGACTTTTTCTACAGGTGAAAGAAATATAAAGGCATGTGTATATGTGGGTTTCTTCGCTTGTTAATGCTAGGGGAATATAAAGATGAGCATGGTTGCTCTTAGGATTACACAGTGAATAAAAGGATATAGTATCATAAGTACAAATACATTACACAATAGAATAAAGACAAGTTCATGGTAAAACTACAGGCTACATTCAAAGACAGCGGCTGTAGGCAGGATTATTAGTTCTGATAACAGAGAATGAGACAGCCTTCATGTAAGAGGTAACTTGGCCTGTATCTTGAGGAATAGTAGGATTTCATTAAATTCCTCCTGTTTAAAACAAAAATTCAAGGGCAAGCGTAACAAAAGAGTATAAACAGCTTAAAAATAGACACTAAATAAAAAAGTATACTTACCATAAGGAGCACTGAGTAATGTATGGAAGTGTTGAATCAGTATGTTGCATTCCTGAAACTAATATAACACTGTATGTTAACCATACTGGAATTAAAATTAAAAACGTAATAAAAAATAAAAATAGACAACAAATAAGAAAAAATCTAGTAGTAGAGAAATGTGCATCCCATGTAAGGATGGGTTAGGGAGATTAGTTTCAGTGGTACAGGCTGCTGCCTTTGAATGTAGCCACTTCTCACTTTAAAAGTTACAAATGCTTACATATCAGCCTCCAGTTGTGCAGTGAAATAAACCTAACTCTTGGGAAGGCAGTTCCACTTAAAGGAGAAAATACAGGGCGCCTGGGTGGCTCGGTTGGTTAAGCGACTGCCTTCGGCTCAGGTCATGATCCTGGAGACCCAGGATTGAGTCCTGCATCGGGCTCCCTGCTCGGCGGGAAGCCTGCTTCTCCCTCTCTCACTCCCCCTGCTTGTGTTCCCTCTCTGGCTGTGTTTTTCTCTGTCAAATAAATAAAATCTTAAAAAAAAAAAAAGGAGAAAATATATTATTTAAAGATTCATTTATTTATATGGGAGAGAGTGAGAGAGCATGCAGGGAGGGGCAGAGGATAAGAGGGAGAGAGAAATCTCAGCAGACTCCTTGCTGAGTTCAGAGCCCATCAGGGTAGATCCCACAACCTGAGCCGAAACCATGAATCAGACATTCAACCAACTGTGTCACCTGGGGGCCCTGGTAGAAAATGTTTTTTAAATCTTAGTGTTGACTTTTTCTTTGGTTAAGTATAAAGGCGTGTATAAATGTGGGTTTCTTTCCTTTTTAATGCTAGAGGGATATAAAGATGAGCAAGGGCTTAATTTGAACACACTGCTTAACTCTACCTCCCTCGGTCTTTACCTTCTCAGGATATCTGCACTACACAGGCTCAGAGGAAAGGGAATCCCAGGATGAGGTAACAGCACATGAAAAGGCAAAGATCCTCATAAGGGCCTCAGGGAGAGTCAATGTTGTTTGAGAATAAGTAGCAAGTGGTGATAAACCATGTTGAATCCAGAATGTAACTAAAACAATTTCAGACTTTTGTCTTGTAGTCCATAAAGAATGATTAATCTTTATGCACAGAGGTGACTGGATTTGTGTTTCAGCAGCAGCACTGCAGGGGCAGCTTCATGGATACACGAGTCGAGACAGGGGAGGCTAGCTGGGAGGTGCAGGAAATAATGCAGGTTGGAGGCAGTGTAAATTTAGGCGATACAAGCACCGTGAAAAGGAAATAATTACTTTAAGTGACATTCTGTAGGTAACACTAGGAGGCTTGGTTTCTAATTTGTTACTTGAGGACAGGGATAGATTTAATAATAAGAGCAAAGTTTATAGCTTGGGTGATGGGAAGGACAGTGATGCCATTATTGAAACTGCAACCCCAGCAGAAGGAAGAGAAGATCTGGGGAGGACCGTGATGGATTAGTTCCATTTTAGATACCTTGACTTAAATGTGTTCATGAAAATTCCAGCAGAAGAGAGCCAAAATGCAGCTGACAGTGTGGGACCCAAGAAATTTAACAAAAATTCCTTACCCCTGGACAAGCAGAGCAAGACTAACTCCATCTTGTGCTAAACCCACATAATCTGCTTATCTCTTAAAACACTCCCCGATAGGAAAGAAGTAAACAAGTAATCCGCTTATCGCTTAAAACAATGCCCTATAGGAATGAAGTAAACAAGTAAACCCCGCTTTTTGCCAGCCAAACTTGCTGGCCAATTCTGACCAGAGTGATAGGCTATTTCAAATAGTTACTATCGCGTGAATTGTAATTCAACTGGCCACCTGCATGTAGACTGACATGACTATGTAACTTTCTGTGTGTGTTACAATCTCATTGGCCACTGTCCCTTATAAAACCGATAGGCCTCTTAACCTCGAGTTCCAAGTCCCTGCTCTGCTGCGGTGGGTATACTTGGGCCCAAGCTTGAGCTTGCAAATAAACCCTCCTGCGTTTTCATTGGTACTGGCTCCTTGGTGGTCTCCCAGATTCGAAATCGGGGGCATTACAACAGTTCTACTGGCTTAATGTAATAGTTTTCCTCTTCCGGATGTGAATTTCAGAACCGGCATTTCTTTTATTTTTCTTTTATTTTTTTTTTATTGTTACTTAATTTTTTTTTCCCCAGTGTTCCAAGATTCATTCCCCATTCCCCACACCCAGTGCTCCACACTTTAGGTGTCCCCAGTACCCACCACCAGGTTCTCCCCTCCCTCCATCCCCCTCCCTCCAAGTCCCTCAGTTTGTTTCTGTGTCCAAAGTCTCTGTTGTTTCATTTCTTTCCCTGGATTACCCTACTTCCCATTTACTTTCCTTCTCCCACTGTCCTCCAGGTGGGAGA
>PITA01009010.1:38061-80790 GCA_004023965.1 Spilogale gracilis
AACCATGCGATACTTGACTTTCTCTTCTTGGCTTATTTCACTCAGCATAATCTCTTCCAGTCCAGTCCATGTTGCTACAAAAGTTGGATATTCATCCTTTCTGATGGAGGCATAGTATTCCATTGTATATATGTACCACATCTTCTTTATCCATTCATCTGTTGATGGGCACCTTGGCTCTTTCCACAGTTTGGCGATTTGGCCATTGCTGCAATGAACATTGGTGTACATATGGCCCTTCTTTTCACTACATCTGTATCTTTGGGGTAAATGCCCAGTAGTGCAATTGCAGGGTCATAGGGTAGCTCTGTTTTCAATTTTTTAAGGAATCTCCACACTGTTTTCCAAAGCGGCTGCACCATTTTACATTCCCATCAACAGTGTAAAAGGGTCCCCCTTTCCCCGCAGCCTTTCCAACACTTGTTGTTTCCTGTCTTGTTAATTTTGGCCATTCTAACTGGTGTAAGGTGCTATCTCAGTGTGGTTTTGATTTGAATTTCCCTGATAGCTAGTGACACTGAACATTTTTTCATGTGTCTGTTAGCCATTTGTATATCTTCTATGGAGAAGTGCCTCTTCATGTCTCCTGCCCATTTTTTGATGTGTTCATCTTCTTTTTTGGGTGTTGAGTTTGAGTAGTTCTTTATAGATCTTGGATACCAGCCCTTTGTCTGTAGTGTCATTTGCAAATATTTTCTCCCATTCTGTGGGTTGCCTCTTTGTTTTGTTGACTGTTTCCTTTGCTGTACAGAAGCTTTTTATTTTGATGAAGTCCCAGAAGTTCATTTTTGCTTTTGTCTCCTTTGCCTTTGGAGACGTGTCTTGAAAGAAGTTGCTATGGCTGATGTCAAAGAGGTTACTGCCTATGTTCTCTTCCAAGATTTTGATGGATTCCTGCCTCACATTGAGGTCCTTCATCCATTTCGAGTTTGCCTTTGTGTGTGGTGTAAGAGAATGGTCTAGTTTCATCAAAACCGGCATTTCTGGTCAATGTTGCAGCTCTACTGCAAACAATAATGGAATAAATTAGGCTTATTTCACATTATTTTAACCCATGGCTGCTGAACTCACTGAGTTTAGCTCCATCACCCCTGCCTCAAGGGAAAGTAAGGAAGGGTCTGCTTGCGAGGTTATCATGGCCACTGCCTGGAGGCAGGGAAGAAGCTCACACCACTTCCACCCACATTCTACTGGCTGGAATTAAGTCACATGACTGCATGTAACTGTCAGGGAAGCTGGGAAAGTATTCTAGCTCGTCTTCCGTTATTATCTCTGAGGCATGAATCTCAGGGGAGATGTGAATGCAGGAGACGTCAGCCAATGAGTGGCAATTGAAAAGATGAAAGTAGATAAGAACACAGGGCATAGACCTGGGCAATAGGGGTCCCTTTCCTAGGTGCCAGGTTTTGAAAGTCTCTATGTACATTGCATACATCTCTTCCTGCTCATTATAAAGGTGTTTTTTTTTTTCTTTTTAAATAAGTTCAAGGACTGATTAGCAAAGGGAAATTATGGGAGAACTAAATTGAGGTCTTAGGCCAGAGGGTGTCAGGTGAGAGCCCGCACATGTGTACCTGTGGAGGAGGGGAGAAGAGCATGGCCTCTCTTCTGAGAAGACAGAGGAAGAGAGGCTGATTCTTTAAGAAAATGTGACAACCCCAAGCCACTGAGATGGAACACCTAAGTAGCTTGGGATCCCCAGATAGCTGCCCTCTCTTTTTTCTTACTTCTTGGCTGGTGCAGTTTTGGGAGGTGTTAAGAACAGCCAAGCTCCCCTTCGTTGGAAGAGTAATGTATCTAGAAGACAAACTTGTTCATCCCTGGGGAGCATGACAAGACCAGTCCCTACACTGGGTTCAGGAGAGTTCAATCACAACGCAGTAATCCCTGGCCTGACCTAGTTTTTGCCATGCTCTGGATCAACCGATCTCCAAAAGGGTTCAAGTTACTGGATAGGAGGGCTGCCCCTGAGAAAGCCATGGAGAGTTTATCTTTGACGTCACCTGGGTGACATCTGGGGTGTGGGCTGTGGGACCTTAGTGGAATATGGGGCAGGCCACAGAGATAACATATATTATGATTTCACAATATGTTAGCATAGGCTATGTTGTTCCATTTACACTTGCACTGGAGTGTGCAAATGACTGGAGAGAACCTGGCAAATGTAATTTTCAAAAGTAAAAGATGGAGAGAAATGACTGACTAGAACACAGCTTTGAACCATGAGGAAGATCAACATTAGTGAACCCTTAGGGAAGAGTGTAGGAGACTGAGGAGTGGTGAGAAAAACACAAAGAACTGAGTTGGAGATATAAAGGGGGAGAGGTTTTCGTGGAGCAATGTATAATCTCAAGAGTCACAGAAAGATCAAGAGGCATATGGAATAAATACCGGCTAATTATATTTAACTATGTGGAGGGACAAATGAGTCAGACCAAAACAAAAAAGTTTATCACGACACAGCAGAGTCGGCTCCTACAGCTCTTATGTGAGATGCAAGGAAGCTATGAGTCACCTTGCCGAATCAGAGCCAGGGACTGATATGAAGGCCTCAGGCTTTCCTGGGTCTCTAAACATTCAATAGTTTAGTGTTTTTATGCTCTGCGTTGTGTAATGTTTCTCCTCTTCCTCCTCCCCCTTTTAGCAATACCCTTTTGATGTAATTGACCTCCCAAATAAAGTATGTTCTTTAACACTAACTGACATGATTACTGCTTTACTCCGGCAGTTTCAATGGGAACTCAGTTACCCGGCCAGATTCTATTCCATGTGCACGGTGAAAAGCAGGACTTTAATTCAAGTTATAACTCAGCTTTGCCAGGTAAAGAGAGTTGAGTGTAAGACTTACTGAATCTTTTTTAAAATTTTTTTTGAAGATTTTATTTGAAAAAGAGCACAAGCAGGGGGGAGAGGGAGAGGGAGAAGCAGATTCCCCACTGATCAGGGAAACCTATGTGGGACTTGATCCCAGCTCCCTGGGATCATGACCTGAGCTGAAGGCAGATGCTTAACCAGCTGAGTCACCTGGGAGCCCCTGAATCTTTTTTTAAAGATTTTATTTATTTATTTGGTTGGTTTTGTTTGTTTGTTTGTTTGAGAGACAGCGAGAGAGAGTGTGTGTGTACATTGAGCTGGGGTAGAAGCAGAGGGAGGGGGAAAGGGAGGGGAAAAGAAACTCAGGCCGATTCTGCTGAGTAGGGAGTCCAAGGTGGGGCTCTATGTCATGAGCCTGAGATTGGGGCCTGAGCAGAAATCAAGAATCAGATTCTTGACTGAGCCACCCAGGCACCCCTAAGACTTACTGAATCTTGAGTTTTCTAAACACTGTATTGAGTGGCATTGAAATGTTTTCTTATTATTTGTTGAAATGTGTCCTTCAACCTGAAGATCACAGAACCTATGATCTTACATTAAATAATCATCAATTGTTCCAATGATCCCTTGTCTAGGTGGGTTTTAGGTACAATATTTCCTTTTTTTTTTGTATATTTTATTTTTATTTATTTATTTGAGAGACAGAGAGTGACAGAGATAGTGAGTGAGAGCACAAGCAGGAAGAGAGGGAGAAGCTCTGCTCAGCAGGGAGCCAGACATGAGACTCTATCCCAAGGACTCTGGGATCATGACCTGAACCGAACGCAGATGATGAACTGACTGAGCCACCCAGGCATCCCTGCAACAATATTTCCTATCACGTAGCAGTGCCTGCGCTATCTGACCCCTGGCATACCCGGTCCCTCTTTGAGGATCAACCTTTCCAGGGGGGATTTTCAGGGCATTGCAACAGTTTTATGGTCTCCACAATCAGTTTCTGAGAAGACTGCCACGCAGAAACCCTGTTTTCACTATTGACACTTTCCCAGGGAGTAAATGAGTCTCCCTCCGGAGAACATTGATATCATCACAGTGAGCTTCTGGAGGTGCAGCCCAGGGTGGAAGTGATCCGCTGAGCAGACCCTCAGGTTCAGAGCAGTGAGTGTCCCTGTGCAAAACCACCGGGTTCCTGGAGACTGTGGGGGAAGTGCCCACAGAACATTCCCATCTCTGCTCTGGGTTGAGGTAGGACTGGCTGGGGGAGGCAAAGGTATGATTCAAGGCCATTAATTGATTTCATTCCCTTTTCTGTTTCTCTTCCTCAGTAAAGCTGTCATGAGTAATTTTCTCTTGTTCCCATACAGGAAAAAGAGGGGGAAACTGTTTTTTTTTTGGTTGCTAACGTAATAGAATATCATCCAGTTGTCAAAACAGTTAGGTGCACATCCTGATATCAGGGCTTTGTGTTGCAAAATAATAACTCACAGGGGCAAATGATCAGGTTTGGAGTATTTTACTCAGTTTTCTTCATTTTCATGTTTATCCAAATATCTGGTTATCCATCTCTCCCAGTCCCTTGTTTCACAGACTAGAACTGAAATGTATAAAAGAGCATGAAGAATTCACTTGCCCCTGGCCTGTTATTCAGAGTTCAACATTGTGGTGAAAGTGGAAAAATGCAAAGTTCATAATAAACATGAGCACTTTGTATATGTCAGGAATTATGCAAATTAATCTATGTAGTAAATATAATTTATGTATATAAATCTTTACTTTTATATTTCCCCCCATTTGATTAGGTTGTACAATAAGATATTGCTACTATTCAGCCATTTTGTCCTAAAGAAACAGAAATATCATATGACTCCACCTAATACTTATGAGAGGAGATTAGGTCACTCACCCTGAACCACAAGATTACAAGCGAGCAAATGGAGGCATCTAGATTTGAATTCAACAGTCCACTTTACTCTTCAGTGTATGCCCTCCACTCACTTGTTTTATACATACTACATATACACATATGTTTTTGTGTATATATGCATGCCTACATGAAGATATGAATATACATACAGACTTACACACCTCTGTGTGTACATATATTTAACATTTTAGCTTTAGGAAGAAGGTACATTTTTCTTAGGTATTTCTATAAAGACCCAAATAGAGAGAGAGCAATTTTTTTTTAAGATTTATTTATTTGAGAGAGAGAGAAACAGAGCACCATCAGGGGGAGGGGCAGAGGAAAAGGGAAGGGAGAAGCAGGGTCCCCAAAGAGTATGGAGCTCAACATGGGGCTCAATCCCAGAACTCTGGAATGATAATGAACTAAATCAAGAGTTGGATGCTTAACCGACTGAGCCACCTAGGTACCCCTAGAGAAAGCCATCTTTTACCTTCTGTACTTTAATCCTAAACTATGAGTGGCTCATTATTTTTCATACATGCAGTTATCATTGATAACTTTAATTCTAATCTTTTTTTTTTTTAGACTAATGTGACAGCTAAGCTTGTGACCTCAGTACTTGAAAAAAAGAATTCCACAGGACACCTCGGTGGCTCAGTCAGTTAAGGGTCTGCCTTCAGCTCAGGTCCTGATCCCCCGGTCCTGGGACAGAGTTCTGCCTCAGGCTCCTTGCTCAGCCAGAAGCCTGCTTCTCCTGCCTTCTGCTCTTCCCACTTGTGTGTGCATGCTCCCTCTCTCTGACAAGAAAATAAATGAAATCATTAAAGAAAAATTTAAAAAAGAATTCCATTTGCATCTACTCATCTCAACCCTTAATATCACTGCAGAGCATCTTCCCTTTTTACCGTGGCTCACAGCAATCCGAACAGCCTGTCGTCCTGCCAGTGGGCCCCGAGGAGTCCATTCCTGTCTTAAAGAGACTACTCTGCAGTTATTAGTGGGAGCTGTTTCCATTGGCATCACTGCTCTCCTCTCCATATGAGAGGGTACCCACCATGCAGAAGGTGACATGCTGTTAGGACAAAATCGCCATCAGCACAACATGCTCCTCTGGGGTCTCTAGACATTCTCATCTGACAGATTAAACATAGCCTTTCAAAGTTTGATGCTATTTTTAATCGATATTTATCAACCATATGCAACATGGGGATAGGAATTGCTTGACAGGAGGTAGGTTTTACTTTTAATTCTATTATGTCAAACACTGCAAAGTGGTGTGAGTTAATTATCTAGATAATTCAAGCTGAGTATATTTTTGCTCCTGCTGCCTCTTGGGAAAGGGAGTCTCGTGCGTGCAATCTTTTCATGTCCACTCAGCTGCATAAGAATGGGCCGTGAGCCTGGACACGTCCTGACTGCGAGATAAAGAGCCCTCACAGCCCGGGTAGGAATGATCACGTCCTGTAGGACACCTGTCCCTGTTTCACACTTGGAGTGTGCCCCTCTGTTTTGCTTAAGTGTGGGCATCACCTAGCACCTGGGCAACCCCACTACTGTATCTGGCCCCTGTCGGGGGATGGGGTGTTGAGAATCCTTCAGCTGCAACACAAAGTGGATGTGTGCAGGCCCCCTGCCCTGTGTCGGCTGACGGGGGAACCAGCTGGCAGGCGGCACCGACACCCACAGCCGAAGCTGACCTTGCTCTATTTCTTCTGTGTGTGAGAAAAGCAGTGCTTCACCCAAGGACTGGACTGTGACTTGTGCTTTCCTCAGAGCCGCCCATCCCAGGGTTCAGCCAGCGGAAGTGTTTCTACTTCTATTCCAGGTAATAGGTGACTGGTGCCACCAGCTCGACTGGCCAAAAAGTCGTAGGGAGAATTTGCATCACTTCACATTTCACATTTTTAATTTACATTATCAAAATAAAGAATTATTCTGATACATCTATATAGAGCTTAGACCATATACATAGAAAGAGAGAGGTGAGAGAGTTATGGATGACTCTTTATATAGTTTACAAAACCCCCAGCTTATGTAGCTTTTAGAAAAGCTTGGCCACACCCACCCACCACCCCCATCAGTTTGCCCTGCTTGTCCTTTTGGTGGCTTCTTGATGGATCCCAACCATTCCTGTTCAGATACATCCATGGTCTTCTCTCTCCTCACTCCATAGGCTGCAGACTCTCTCAGCCTCCCAGGACTGGGGCAGGGAGGGAGGGAGGGACTTTAACGCGGCCTCGGTTGCTTCCTCTAGAGGGCACAGGAACTTTGTCATCCAAATCCACACTACCCTGACCTACAGAGACTCTTGTGTCTCCGTTGGCTGCCTGGCGAGGCCAGGTAAGGCAGAGACTGTAGGAGAGCTGAGGCTCTGTGGAATGAACTTGGGCCAGTGAGAGATGGGAGACTAGAAAGTACCATCTGGGAAACTGCTTGCTCTTTACCTTCTAATGGACTGTTGTTCTTAGATCCAGAGTTCCCATTTGTGTTTTTGAAGGAGGTCCCACAAAATCTACAAATAGTTATGTTTTCTTCTATGTTTTCTTCTATTCCTTGACCAGCTTGGTAAGACTAAGTAAAGGTGTACAACAGCAAATCAAGAAAATTCAGAGCAGAAATTTGCAGGGATGTTTTCTTTAGCATCCCATAACCAATAGATTTATTTTCTTTTAATGAAGAGACCTTGAAAGTTAACTCTAGAATATTCTGTATATTAGGTACTGTCCCTTTTATATGGAACAGAAACATACCAATAAAAAGTCATTTAGAATTCCCTCCTGCTCAGCTTTCATAGAAGCACAGGTCCTGAGGACTCTGCTTTTTGCTTTTTGGAGCTGTAAAAGATAGGATTGCAAATGACTGAGGCAGTTAGATGTGCAGGAGAAAGGGCCTAACTACCCAGAGTGGCTTCAGAACGATAGTGAAGAGAAAAGGAAATGAAAGAGGGAATGATTAACTCTGCCAGCAGCAAGGATAAGCAGAACTTGAAGAGGAAGGAGAAATACCCAGAATATTTTAAAGAACTTAAAACATTTCTGTAAACTCGACCCTCCGTATCCTAAACAAACCATCAAGGAAGACCTTCATTACTATTCGAGGCTTGCCGTTTCATTTTAATACGACACAAGGCTATGAGGGACCTGGAAGCAAGAACAAGATGACCCAGTTTTCTTCAGATCGCATACAGGAACCTCCCACTTTGGTTAGCTGCTTGGTAATCTTTGCATCATTCATTTCATACTGTGAGTACCATTATCCTCTGCCACTGGGGGTGTGGGGGGGCGTTGTCTAGCTCTCACGTCCTTAGTTAAAAGAACCATTCCTCGGTTTACTGGGGTCCCAAAGGGCAAAGCCTCATTCCCACCCCAATTCTGTTGTGGCATTTATCTCTGAGCATTAAAACCTCATTACTCAGCTTGCCAAGCTAAATAACTGAGATGTTATATATGGCATCAGATCAGGGGAGCTGACGTTGTCCCCTCTCTACCCCATGCCTGGGTCACAGCAGGTGTGCCCTTGGCAATTCACCTCCAGCCCGCGCTGGATTGCCGTGTCCTGCTCTCCCACAGCCCCCGCTCTGCACTCCTGACTCACATCTGCTCGGATACCTGTGGGAAGGCATGCCATCTCAGGCTCTGCCTCTGATCTCTCTCCCTGGGAAGCTGAACTCTGCTGAGCATCACTTGAAGGCCTGTAGACTGGCGGCTCAGCACGACCTCATTATAAGCGGCCTTTACTTTGGGTTTTGATGTTAATGCATCCAGAAACTGGATGTGAGAGCTCTGGCAAGTTCCCTTGTCGTACTTACCCATGTGCATTAAGTTCTGGATGTACAGAAAGCACAGACAATGGAGGGCTCAGCCGTGTGAAGCAGCTCTGACAGCGCCGGGCCTCGAACCAGGCAGGTGGCTGACAAAGTCAAACATCAGAGAACCACTGACACTCTGCCTTTCATTCATCTCACATGTACTCCCCTCTCTTACCTCCTTCGCTCTGCATTATAAGATCTACTTTCCAGCTTTATTGTCCTCTAGTTTTTAGCTAGGTTTGGCCAAGGGGAGGCATGGGCAGAAAACTGAGGACAGGAGGAAGGGATAAAGGGGACCATTGTTTGCCCTGTTTTGGAGAGACTGTGGCCTCCTGTGTGGCTGCTGCCCGGCTGTGGCTGTGACATCTACCAGGCCCCGGCACAGATGAGCATGGCAACAAGGGGAGAGCACCATGGGAAAGTAATCCAACGACCCTGCATAACGCAATCGTAGGGACATCCACCATTTAAAAGAAATCTCAGAAGCAAGAGCTATCCCTTCTACCTTTTATAAAGGATAGTAAGAGGGCCTGAAGGAAGAGTCCTGCCATCCTTTGCTTGATGTATTTATTTGATCTCTGGGCCCAGAATTACACTCAGTTGGTTATTGTTCAGGTCAATAGTACAATAACACTTTAAGAATTATTAATTCCTCTGAAGAATACTTGAGCATCCTGTAACAACACAGGTAATAACTCTATTTCTCTCCCTACTGATACAAATCCTGTTCTGTATTTAAATGTTGATACCACGGGAGCCTGGGTGACTCAGTTGTTAAGTGTCTGTCTTTGTCTCAGGGCCCTGGGATCGAGCCCCACATCGGGCTCCCTGCCAGCGGGAAGCCTGCTTCTCCTTTTCCCACTCCCCCTCTTGTGTTCCCTCTCTTGATGCACCTCTATCTGTCAAACAAACAAACAAACAAACAAACAAGTAAATAAATGTTGCTACCAAGACGCACTCATCGCTAGGAGGGGAAGGTCATAGCAAAAATTGAAAACGACCTTGAATAAGAGCTCCACTGTATAAAAAGCAGTAGTATTTCCCCTTCAATAAATGCCCATCAGTTTTCAAAATCTTCCCCCAGGAAAAGAGATACAAATTTTAACTTGTTAAGTATATACTTGCACTCACATGCACATTTTGTGAAATTTTCCAAACCGCTCTCTTTCTTGAGATACACAACAAAAAGGGAGCTGGGGAAGTCTGGAAAAGGTAAATGAAATGCATATAGAGCTGCACGCAATTCACTGCACTCATTTACCCTGAGTGGGCGGGAACGCGCCTGTGTTAAGTTGAACATTTGCCCGTCAGGTGACAGTGAGATTAGGAGTCAACCTGCGTGATATTCCACAAAGCTGCTTCTCTTCCTCAATCTTTCAGAGCATAATTTAAAATTTTTGTAACATTAAAGTCTTAGAATCTTAGAATTACAGATCTTACAAAAGATGTTAAAGTTAATTTTGCTCAATGTTCTTCAAAGCTCGCCTCAATGGGAGCTTCTAGTTAGAGCCTTTCCAGAGGAAGAAAGGGAGAGCTGAGGGAAAGTGATTATTCACTTGACAAAACTGTTTAATTGACAAATAAATTACACACTTACAGGAGCACTTTGGAATAATCTGAGATAGAGTGATATAAGTTTAGAGCTGAAATGGTCCCACAGGGAACACCCTATCTTACCCCCACACTTTATTTATGAAGAAACTAAACTCACAGAACTGAGGTGACATTTTTACAAAGTCATAATGACTAAATGGAAGACTGGAACTGTACCTTCTGATTCGGAGACTAGGCTTCATTCCAGGATACCATGCTGACCAATTAAAGAATGATGCAGCATTAAAAACAATGGCCCCTGGGACATAGATGGTGTTTCTGTGCTCTCAATCCAATGGGGGTGGAGTGGATAAAGACTACAGTTTTCCTGTCCCTCCACCATGTAAACTAGGCACAGTCTCACTGAAAGGTCTCGCAGAATATTAACTATAAAATGGCCCAGCCTCCTGAGAAGGAGTCATCTTGAAGACAGAAGCACTGGTTTGGTGCCTTGGCCCAATAAACAAAGCAAAAAGATGCCATGTCTCCACCCTGGTGCAGCTGTCATGATCCCCGGAGGAAGGAAGTGGAAAAAGGAGTGAGAAAGTAATAGGCTGGGAATGGAGGGAAAAGGAATCACAACCTTGCTAAATTAGATGTAGCTTTACTTCACGCTTTGCAAACTTTAATTAAGATTACAGGCTGATTTCCAGAAAAAAAACCCAAGTCATGTGGGTCTGAAAAATGCTTCCGTATTCCTAACTCTGAGGGAGAAACAAATACCAAATAAAACAAAATGCACACAGAACAATCATCCTAAGCAATACAGAACAACATACAAAGTTACACAACTTGATAAACTCACTTAATACTGTTTTAAAAGTGAAAACCTGAGGGGTGCTTGGCTGACTCAGTTGGAAAAGTATGTAACTCTTCATCTTGGGGTCGTTAATTTGAGCCCCATGTGGGGTGTAGAGATTACCAAAAAATAATGTCCTTTAAAAAAGAACAGAAAATGAAAACCTGAGATTTGACCCATTTCTGTTTCATTGTATTTTCAGATTTGATCTTCCCAGCATTTCCTGGCTTCTTCCCATTGAACGCTGACTTTATTCCCCAACCTCGATTGATGGTGACCATATCTTTATTGTACTGAAATTACTGAGTCTGAGAGAAAACAACCTCCACTTGCTTCTCACCATAATCCATGTTATGCTGTGCTTTTACTGACAGAGAGGAATCAGCCATTTCTGAGTACTCTCTCTGTGATAAGCAACTTCACGGTCCTTTGTGTGCCCTGTGCCCTCCAAGCTTATTTACCCTATTGTACCCATGAGAAAACCGAGGCAGAATGAACTCTGCTAAAAGTCATTTAGGACTTTTCTAAATGACTATATGGTGGCAGAAAGTTTTCAGTCTGCCAGCTACAAGACCTAGGATCCCCTCACACTGTATGTCAATGCCTCCACCAGAGTGATTTACTGGGATGATCAGAGCTTATGAATATATTGACTTGCATCCATATACATACACAAATTTTTCTATTGTAATTATAAATGACAGGTTTTGCTATTTTTTTTGTCCTAAAAAGATAGGCAAATTGATACTAAACCAATCAGACAACTTCTTAATATGAATTCTAGGACAATGATTATATTGATTGTTATGACATCAATTTTCAACACTTCTGTAATAATTTTATTGTAATTAAGGCATCACTTTACAAACAACTCATCAGGGTAATTTCATAAATGTAGCTTAGAAGAATTTACATTTCCCTTGGATTGTGTTGCCTGGAGTTGAGTTCAGAGTAATAAGTTGTTCTATCTTTACTCTTTTTGAAAACTCTGTATCACTTAAACTTAGACTCACATGGTATGTCCATATTCTCGAAAACTGTGAGAGCATGAATCATTTCTTACATGTAGGAATGGGTTTCCAGAATGCTAATATTTCATGTCTGCATGCCGAAGAATTGAATTTAGGTGCAGCATAGTGGGTTTTTTGTCTGTTTGCTTGTTTTGCTTACAAAAACAGTTTTGACTCTTGTAGAGGATTCTCAGACCAAGGCTAATTAAGGCTGTGTATACTCAGGTGAGATGTCAGAGAGGCTAAAGTTCTTAGAAGGGAGAGGTGTCTTATTCGCCATGAGTATTTGGATTGCTCTTCCATTTAATCCATATTTCCCCATGTCCTCAAGTATTACTGAACCAGAGGATTATGTTTAGTGACAAGGCCATCTATTTGAATATCTCTTCATAGTCCTGTGCTCAGTTCAGTTGGCACACAAATCTAACAAATTTGGCCAGAGGAGACCATGGCGATCAGGAGCTCAGACTCCTTCAGGATGAACCTATGTCATGCTATCAGCTAAACTCCCAAGAGCAGCCGATGTGCTAGCAGAGGGTGAGAGTGACTTTGAGTGGAGAATGGTAGAAGAAACTGATCAATTTGGCCCCAAGAACAGCTGCAGAGGCTGGGGAGTGAATTGTAGTTCATCCCAATAACCTTCTCCTTGTACCTCTTCCGGGGGGAAGAAAGACCCAGTGGAATCTGGGAGAGCTGCTCCCATAATGTGTCTGAATAAAGTTGACGTGAGAGGCAGAAGGAGGGGGCCATGGTGGACAAGGAGGAACGCCAGCCAAAGTCTTCACCAAGCAGATGCTGTTAGTCACAATCCCTTCGGAGATGGTCTCTGCGGCTGGAGACCACGCCCCTCGGTGAGGCGCCCACATCTAGGGTCTGCTTTAATACAGGTCCTGTATCGGGTATGCAGTCATTCCTTTGATTAGAATCTAATCACGTCACTGATAAGCTAAGATCAAAATAAACCCGATCTCATTTTCTTCTCCTTTTTGTGTACTTAGAGGTCTAGAGGAACATCTTATTTCAATCTCATCCCTTTTCCTTCTGACTTTTGCATCTGTGTCAATCACTGCACCATCTGTAACTCCTTCCCTAACCACCCCCCACCTGCAGTGCGAGTCTGGTTGATTTAAATATACTTTTCTTCACGCAATTTTATCAGATCTTTGAATTACAAGTGATCTTTTCTTCCACTTTCCTCCCTCCAGTACTTTTTTGTGTGTCTTTTTTATGCCTATAATCAGATACTGCCTTAAACTAGTTATTAAAATATGTATATTTACCTTCTGTTAATTTTAAATTCTTTAAAATTTAAAGAGTACAAAGATACTCTTTATTTTTTGAGTTCTTGCTCTTTGAGTACTTTGGATGTTAATAATTCAATAAAGTTTTGTTAAATATATAATTAAATAGATTCTTAGCAATAGTAAAGTAAAAATGAAGAAGACGGACCAAGAATGCAATAGAAATAAGATTCTTTGTTTAAAAAGCAGTAAACAGACTACAGATTCTGGAGCTCTAAGTATGTTCCTATGGTTTATATGATCCAGCCATTTGGTTTAATACCCAAAAGAATCAGAAAAGCATTCCAATTTGCCATTGAGGAAAGTCCTGCTCTTTCTCTTGTACAGTGTGTGAGGTGGGTTCTTCATTTTTCCCTCCCAATTATACTCCTTGTCTAGACTCAGAGAAGATAGTAGGGTTTTCAAAAATATATAATTAAACTTTAAAATAAAGAAAATCTAAATAGACACTGCTCTGTGAGGAAAGAACTTGATAAGGCAGAGATGAAAACTACCCTAAATTGTCTATTATCTCTGTTGCCATACAAGCCGATTGACACCTGAGGTAAAATTGTTTCTACTCTTTCAAAATCAGAAGCATAATTGCCTTTTCCTGAAAAAAAAACCTTAGCCAAATAACTAACACCTTGGGCAACTCTGAGTGATGTTTGACTTTTACTGGTAAGCTCTTTGGGCCCAAGTGCAAATTCTCAAATGAATATTTGTTGTATAATGAAAAAGTGAAGACATTTGCAGAACTTGTGGTCTTTTGTTGGTTTCTGCATGGAAGGGTTATTGCAGAATTCTAGTTATTATGTTCATTTAGATTCCTGCATTTCCCCAATAATAAATGTTACATTAATCTTCAAGCATTATTTGTAATTTTTTTCTTATCCAAGGAAAATTTATGATTTCTAAATAATGTGCTCTGCCTCAAAATGTATGTATGTACAATATAGGAATATTTGGTGCAGTGAAGCCCAAACCTTGTATTTCTGTAATTCCTCTCTTCAGTCTGCTTAATGTCATGTGCCCCACCATCTCCATTCAAATCATAACATCTATTTAACCTTGAGAGAGATACTAGCTGTTGGGAACAAAGACAAAAACAGTCCACAGATCATCGCTGTCCTACTCAGCCCATAGAAACGTATTCTTTCCACCACCAACAGCATTTTGCTTCCCAACATAAATCTAACAATTGGGTACCCTTCTTTTCTGATAGCTGTAATCATCATGACAGGCAAACTCGGAAAATAATGTTGCCAGAATTTTCTGGAAGAGTCCAGACTTAAAGTGATGATTCACTACCCTTCTTACAATAGTACCCTGTAAACGATTATCTCCATATTGATTACTACAACTGCACAGATGTTTGTAGGCATGGTGGTTCTTACTGGTGTTGACAAATTTACTGTTAGATTGTGCGTACAGAATAAAATTTTATTATACTGTACAAAAGAAGTTACATCCAGTTCAAAGGATTGAGACCTAACGCTACAGTGAGGAGGATTTTTTTCAGATAGAGGGAAAGCAGACGGTTGGCCCTCACCATTTCCAGCAGTGCTGACCTTGGACTGTGCATTCAGACGTCTTTCTCTGCTGTTTCATCTGTGCAGTGGTGAGAGGTCCTGAGATGTACCTCACACAGTGAATGATATGTCGGGGGCACTCGATAAATTTTAGTTTCCTTATCTTGACTTTTTAATATACTTAAATAAAGTGTTCCTACTTCTTTTGAGTTGGTATTTAAAAAATCAAATGATCAAAGTAATTTAGAATTTCTAGAGCATTTTGAAAATTGTTTTAACATTCAGCGGCCCACTCGTAGCAATCCATTATTGACTGTAGCATTCTGCAAGAAGTCGGCTTTGACATGCCAGCATTTTCAAGAATTTCTCCTCATCTCCTAATGCCCAACATTGAACATTGTAATCGCCTCCGTGTACACCCCAGGAACCAGGGTGTTTTTGATGACTCCAGCGGGGGAACATCCGTAGAGTAGTGGATGGAAGGTGTTTCATACCAGAAAGATCCATAAATACAAGTAAATTTACTTCAAAGCCACACTGCTGTTCACTCCAATAAATATAAAATTAAAACTTTCATACTGGGCTTTCCCAGCATGAGATTTTGATTTTAGCTTCTTTTCACATGCTGTTTAATAGGCATTTGTTCACATTCATTGTCTTTGATTTAGAAGGGTTGGGGCTCCTGGGTGGCTCAGTTGCTTAAGCGTCTGCCTTCGGCTCAGATCGATCCCAAGGTCCTGACATTGAGCCCCACTTTGGGCTCCCTTCTCAGTGGGGAGTCTGCTTCCCCCTGCTTCCCCCTCTCTCTCTCTTAAAAAAAAAAGGAGGAGTTTTAGGAATTCAGCTTACTAGAGAGTCATTTTAATTCTTGATTGCACAAGGCCAATGACAGGCCAAAGCAAGCAGGGCTTGTTCATGATGTCATGTTCTCCAGTTTCTCCAGAGACATTGAGGGTTATGGCTCTCTTCCTGTCCCTGCAGCAAAAGGTCTGAAGAAAGGGCAGGGCATTCACATTTACTGAATTTAACTATTGCTAGGTACTAAACTGTGTACTTTATATATTCTTAAGTATTATGCTTTATTCTCAGCCTATACTCATATTAGGTTAGTCTGGTTTGTGCTTCGGTTTTCAGCACTTTAGAGTTGTGGACACTATTCCAATTTGTGTCATTTCATGTTCTTCTGAAGACTGAAATGGAATAGGGAAAGTTGAACTTTGGAGTAAAGTATGTGATTAGGTCATTTTTACATCCATGAAAACATGAAAACATGAAATTTGATTCATTATGTTAACTATTATAAAATTATGCTTTCTGACTGTCATGTAAATGTATGTTGACAAATATTTAGATAATGCAGAAAAGTAAAAGGGAATTTTAAAATGTACTACTAGAGATGGCCACCATTACTATTTTGTTATGTGACTTTCCATATGTTCCTATTTTACACACATGCCATGCACATAATGCCATAGTATAAACACACAAATGTAAATTTGATATTTCATATTTTCATTGAGTTTTTGTATAAAAGCAATGCCTTCTTTTGATAATAGAGCTCAAATTTTCCTAGTCTGCATCCCTGGAAGCAAATACTTTTGTGTCTCCCAGATGAATTTCCTATGTATATTCCAACAAGTTCCCTGCATAAACAGGCACTTGTTTTTTTCTTTTTACATAAATGGCAGCATGCATTGCACATGAGTCTCTGCCTCATGTTTTAAATGTCAAGTCTGTTCATATCAGTGTCTACAGCATCTGCACTGGTTGGTTTTGTATTGATAAACTCATTGATAGACATTTATATGTTACAGTGAAATTGTAACTATAATCATCATAATTTTCAAAGGTACAGATCCAAAAAACACTAGAGTCATGTTTCAAATAAATGTGATCTGCTTTCAGAGTCTATTATTTTAGCCAGTAAGTTAGGTTTAATTCCATTTTTTGCTTTTGTAGCTTCTGAATAGTACAAATTGATTTCTGGATATTTTACCTATTAATCTTTTCTTAAAAAGGTCTCCACAATTCTGAAGTAGAGATGTGGAACCTCACATTTCTGATGGTGGCAATTCTACCTTTCTGGTTATCACATTAGCACAATGGTGTATTGGCTCAAACTCTTCTGCATTTATTCTACTCAAAGGTAACATTGAGGTATTCAAAGGAAAGTTTCGTTGACTTATAAATTTGATTTTCTTATCCCCAATTACATAAACATCTGTTAAATAAAACAAAAGACAATTTATCCTAACCCAAGTTTTAGCTTTAAAAATAATGTTACAGGAATCAGATTGATGGTTTGTTCAATCTAAAAATATATGCGAGGGACAGTTGTGTTTCCTCTGCATATGTATTTCCAATCGGTTTTACAAGGTTAATTGTAGAAAGATTGAAATCTTCATAGATTCTTCAGAAGATGCCAGTGCCATCCAACCTCAATTTCAGCTGGTATTTCCAATTACTTCCTAGAAGACCAAGCAATTCATGTAATGTCTATTAATGTTTAAAAGAACATCAGTGTTGTTTTTTTAAAAAGATTTTATTTATTTACTTGAGAGACAGTGAGAGAGACCACAAAGGGAGAAGGAGAAGCAGAGTTCCCACTGAGCACGGAGCCCATGTGGCAATTGATCCCAGGACCCCAGGATCATGGCCTGAGCCCAAGGCAGACACTTAACTGACTGAGCCACACAGGTGCCCCTACCTAATTGGTTAATCTGAAGTCTAATATTTTATTTTCTAATACTTTCTAAATGATTATTTTTAACTGAGTTTATCATCTTATTGAATTATAGTTCCCAATACGTTTTAGTCAATTTTCTTTGGCTTTCAAAGTATCATCCTCAGATGAAAATAGTAATTTTTGTTTCCTCTTTTCCACTCTATATACCTCTTCTGCATTTCTCCTATCAAATTGTATTGAGTAGCACGTCCAGGAAAATATTAGATAACAGTGTTGGTAGTATTCATTTTTGTTTTGTTTCTGACTTCAAAAGAAATTATTATTTTTTTAAAGAAAGTCCAATTGCCATCAATTAGGAGATAAAAGCACATGAAATCCAGGGCATCTACCACTCTTTTTTATATGCTTATCTGAGTTTTGTCTGATGGAATCTATTCATATTAGATTAATGCTTTCCACTCCAAACAATTGGTTATTCTATCTCACTTCCTGCGACAGAAATTCCATTGGAAGTGATCTTTGTGTTCAGTGTTGTAATTTGATAAAATTTCAACTTAGTACTAATTAGAGAATTTGATGTCCAATTTAAAATACAATTCCTTTGGAATAAAGGCATTCCTGCCTGGATCTTATATGAATAGCCGCTCAGCTGTCCTCTACAACACTAAAGTCTGTATCGAAATAACTCATACATGCTTCTTTAAGTCAGGCGGAAATAACCTCAGGAAGGGCTATGAGCGTACAAACTCATGATGCTTGCCCAGCCACAAATGAGTCTACTAGGTGGAAGATTAGAATGTGGGTGCACTTTGCATCCGAAACAAAGTTACCCTAATTATGCGTATTTTGCAAACATGTAAAGAATTTAAAGTACAATGTGTTGAATTATTGCATTTAATTCCTTAACTCCGACAACAAACAGTAAAGGATGTTTTATGTTTCTCTGTACTGAAGCTGTCAGATGAGAAATCAGGCTTCTCATCTGGAAACCAGTTTAGATCTACAGTGGCGGGGCCCCCTGTTGACTGGGCATCTCCTAGAGTGAGACATCAATGGATTGCACACAACAGTGGTTGTACAACCTCCCTGCACGATTGGAACAGGAGAGAAGAAAGCATATCTTCCTACCCTGACTCCTCGGTATATGCTGCCTCATTTCACAAAGCTGGAAGAAGAAAATCAGGAAGTTATTATGTGTTAGACTTATTAAATTTTATCATTATCCCTTGACTATTCAATACTTACAAAGTTAATGTTTGAAAGAATATAAACTATTCATTTGAAGGAGGAACTGAAATGCTATTGATTGAAGTGTTTGAATAAATCATGTTTTCAAATGTATGTATGTAACGATTAAAAAAAAAACAGTAGGTAAGCCTTCTTACTTTACAGGATAAGGATGTGTGATCAATTAAGGCTGAGTTTTCAAAAATGAGCAATCTCTAGACTGAAAATTATCAGAAGAAAGAAAAATCCTTTTAACCAACATTATGGACAAAAACACATGGGTCGGGGTGCCTGGGTGGCTCAGTTGGTTAAGCGACTGCCTTCGGCTCAGGTCATGATCCTGGAGACCCAGGATGGAGTCCCACATCGGGCTCCCTGCTCAGCGGGAAGCCTGCTTCTCCCTCTCTCACTCTCTCTGCTTGTGTTCCCTCTCTCGCTGTGTTTCTCTCTGTCAAATAAATAAATAAAATCTTTAAAAATAAAAAGCGTGGGTCATTTTATCTTTTTTCTAAGGAATTATTGTTTTTTGTGTGAAATAGCATTATTAAATCGTGATGTGTTCACAAGTTCAAGTCACAGGTATTTACACAATGTCGAAATACTACCCTATGAAGACTTACAGAGAAAAGAATATTCACCAGTCACATAGTCTATAACCTAATAGAATACACTAACATTGCCCTATTTCCTCCTACTTTCTTATCAATGTCATCTTTGGACAGTTCAAAGTAGTCTTCTGTTGTGATATTTTCTGAAGCTCTGATATTAAGCAAGCCCACATTAAAAGGTTGAATCCAATTATTCACAACATTGATATTTATGTTTTATATGTCATGCCTAAAACAAATTAATATTCACAAGAGAGCTGTTAACATACACATGAATGCCATCCTTTTTGTGATGCTAATACAAACTGTACTTTATTGAAAAATAAGAAGTTAACAGCCCCAAAACAATAATCTCTGAAAATACTAAAACATAAAAAAATACTTCATATGCACTTGAGCAATTAGCCCATTTTCTGCTGTTGCTAGTTAGTAGTGACTTTGAGAGGAAAAAAAAAATCAAAAGACCTTCGGGTAAACAAATATTATATTTGACCATGAAAGTGTAAACGGTGACGTGTAGAGTGATATTAATAACCCTTGGAAACAATTATTCTGTTTTGATGTTATCCTAGATCCCTGAACAGAGACAATGAGTTTTGAGTCAGCCACCTGATAATGGGCGAGACACTTAATGCATTCAGATTTGTTTTCTCAGCTGTAATATCAGTGCGTGTGTGTGGGTGTGTGGGTGTGTTTCTGGAGGAGAAACATTACTAAATAATGTTATGATCTCTTTCTAGTTCTAACCTTTCATATATGTGGGGTTGATTATTATACCTTTCTCACCTCTACACTTACCAAATTTGATCCATTTTAAACAACTTGCACTACACACTCTAATTTGGCTAATTGTATTCACTCCCATGATCCCAATCTTACTACCTAATCCTGAACTCTTGATTTATTTTCCTAACTGCCCCTGTGAACATTCCAGTCAGGATGCTCATTCAGTCATTCCTTCATTTGTTCAACACATTGTTAATTTTTCTTTTTTTATATTTTAACTTTATTGTGTATTTATTATATGCCCTGTCATAGAAATTAAATGGAAAGGAAGATTTTAAAAGGCGCCTACTTTACAGACTGTCTATTATAAAATGGGTAAGTCACAGGGGCAAAACGTATAGCATAGGGAATATAGTTTATGGTATCATAAGAGCGTTGGGTGGTGACAGAGGGTAGCTATATTGGTGGTGAGCATAGCATAGTGTATAGACTTGTTGAATCACTATTGTAAAACTGAAACTAACATTACATTGTGTGTCAACTGTACTTCAAAAAAATTAAAAGTATTTGTACCAAGAGATGAAAAGAAAGGGGTCTACTTTAATAAAATCCATGGTTTTTAAAGTTTTATTATGTTCCAAAACAAATTTCCCTCTGAAATCTGTGTTTAATCTTATATTCCCATCACTTAATGAATGCCACCAAATTGATGACACTCCCTGAGACAAGGGACCATGGAGGCTTTGGCCAGTCCCTTTACATTCAGTCCCCAAGTCTTAGGATTTCTATCTTAGAAATAATTCTCCTCCATCACTGCCACTGTCTTAGGACACTCACAGTCTTTTACTCAACAAACCTACATTAAGCATCTAATTTGTTAATATTATTCTGCCTAAAGAATAATCACTTCCACACATGCGTCATTTCACATGTAAGGCATACTGAACCCTCAATTCTCTCTCTAACCTGACAGAATGAGTCATACTCTTAGTACCACCTCTTGCTTAGTTTTCCAACATGGCACTCTTATAACTACATATCTAACCAACACAGGCCATTTTAATAAGAATTAGATTGATGTTGACAACATGACCTGCAAGCTAGAAGTCACAATGAACAGAGATCACACAAATGGCTGAGCAAATCTATGCAGGGTGGTGTATGTAAAAGGTATGATTTGCTCTTTTTTCAAATCCTATTCCTCATATACGCTTCTGTGGCTCACAACCTATCTCAACTGCTACTGTCAAAGACCATTTTCAAATAGAAAGGAAAGAAATATTAAGGTATGGATTCATGTAAATCCATGAAAATTGGCTATTATGCACTTTAAGTAGCTGATGGTAAATGGTAAGCTTGATGGGAATCACATGTGAAAAGGAAAGTTAAACTAGTTCTGCCTGATCAGTTCTCTAAATGTCACTTTATTTGAAAAGATCATATAAGTAGGGCTCTTTTTCTTTATCTTTCTATATCTCTTAATATTTTTTTGAAGTTTGAAGTTCTTTAAAATATCTGAAGTTTGAAAAGCTTGAGGTTTGAATTTTTTTCTTTGAAAAATTCGGTACACAGAAGAGTAACATTTTTTTGGCCCCAAGAGGAGCTGAACCTACAGATTTCCCGCCCCCCAAGTTTCTGAAGCCTTTTCCTACCCTTCCTCCTCTAGTTCTTATGTGACACATGGGGGTTCAAGTGTCTCAAAGAACTACATAAGGAAGCAGCTGATGGAGAAGGGACAGAAAATAAGGAAGGAGACAAGGCTTAGTCATTGATTCTGAAAACATATTCCCTCAAAGGTGGAAGCTGAGCATTGTTTGTTGCCTCCTGCCAGTGTGACCATTTCATGACAGAACTGTGTGCATGAAATATCAGTGCTTTGTTTTTTTTAAGTGGAAGGAATGAGGTAGACTCATCATTGTGCCTCACAATCTCTTTTTACCCATGATGTAATTAGCAAAAAAATTTCATGAACTTTAGATTTTTCTTAAACTTTGTCTCTAGTTTTGTATCATTTTGAATTTATTAATGTCAGTTTTGCAGAAAGCACCTCACACTTTGATTCAAATATCACTATGTCAACCAAGAATATTTGCCTGAACATTTTGTGAGAATTTACAATGTGCCAGGCATTGTTCTAAACACAGCAAATGGATTAACTGATTTAATTTTCAAATTAATCTTACCAGTAGACTTTTAAAAATTTTTTAATCTTAAATGAATACACAAACAAACTGAGGTGCACAGAGATTAAGCAATTCACCCAAGGTCATAGAGCAAGGAAATACTGCAGGCAATATGGAAGCCAGCAATCTGGCTCCGGAGCAAATGCTTAAAAGCCATTGATGATTTGTTGGCTTATAGAATTTACCTTATGGATCTGGATTTGAAGCAGAAAATCAATAATACTGAGGAACTTCCACCTTAGAGGGCCATTTCATAAACACCCATGGTAAGTTTCTAGGAGAGAAGAGAAATCCTTTGTTAGGAGATTTTAGAGAGAAAACAGAAATCTAACTCATTATGGGGACTTAAGAGATCCAAGGACAGGATGAATTTCATAAATACTAGGAGCACTTTAAGAGGCAGGTCTCCCTTTTCAGAACTAAAGCAGCTACAGACTCAGATCTCTGATCTGATCAGATTCCCCCGCCCCCTTCCTGGTTTAATGGTTTTGCAGATGGTTTTGCAGGAATGAGGATGGTAGGCTCAAATCCAAGCTCAAATTGATTTCTTTCTTTGTAAAATAGTAATAGTACTGGTACCTACTACTAGAGTTGTTGGAGGGATCAGTGCGATACTCTACATAACGTTTAGCATAGAGCCTGGCACGGAGTAAATAATGTCAGCTACTAGTGTTGAGCTTCATAGTCTTATTATTTCTTTTACCTTTTGCCTTTTACCTAATAATAGTCTTATTATTTTGCTTTTTGCCTTGTCACCTGTTCTCCCTTTCCCAAGCTGCTGGATCAGCGTCTTAACATTTAAGCTAATTTCTAATTGATCATCAGTAGCCAAAGTCCCTGCCCACCTACACTGGGGTATCTTTCTTGTTTATGTAAGTCATTCACTATCTCAGCTGCAGATCTTTTGGGGAATAGCAGAATGTTTCTTCCGACAATGAGGCTAGGTCAGCCTTCATGTTGGGAAGTACTTCATGAGTCAGTGACCTCAGACAAACAAAAAGACATATTCTATTTTGAAATGGAAGGATGTCTCATTTAGGTTTGGGATGAAACAAAGGAGAAGAGGCAGTTCAGGAGCATCCCCTCTGTGTTTGAGGCTCAATAAACATGCTCACAAACACATCTCATTTCATATTTCCAATGAAGATAAAAGCATTACCCATCGCCCATGTTACAGATGACGACAATGAAATTGGACATAAAGTCACCTCCCCAAGCATTACACTTCTCTATTTGACTCAAAGGATTATGAGCTTTCTATAGCTCAAAGCAGTATATCTGAGCAGACATCATTAAGACAATTCAAAATAGTCTGGTGACTCAGAATAGGCAATTCTGGAAAAAAAAAAAAAGACACAGAAACCATCATTCAAATAACAATAAGACCTTTGTAAACAATGAAACAGCTTTTGCAGAATGCCTGAAGCTGAAAATAAATAAAAAGAATTTGTAATCTTCAAAACTTTGCATTCTAAAATTATTTAGTATGTTCTTCAGAGATGAAATGATAGAATTACTGTAATGCTTTCACCATTTGTGGGAAAATGATCGTCAGGATAACCAGGATCCAGAACGCCCCTCAATACTACAAGCCACCGACGTTCTCCTCTTTAAATTCACATTTTGTGTTTTCTTTCCCTTTTCAAGGTGGTTCTTGTCATTAATTTTTTTAATTCCCTTTCTCATCCTGTCCCTTCTCCCACCCTTATCCCAGGATGAGCCCAACAAAACTTTCAAGATCAATACTTAGAAATAAATATGATATTCAGCCAGACTTGTCTATATTTTCCTAAGAAAGATTATTAGAGCTTCCCAAATATAGCAAGAATTGTGCCCTCCAGATTCAGGAATAACATTTGTCAATCCTGTAGGAGAATATAGATAGCCTTGCTCTCTTGCATTCAGTCTATTTAGTCTTGGGACCTGGCATTATTTTGTCCTTCCCCCTTATCTTTTGTAGTTCACACTGCTTATCCACCTCATATATTCTCCTACCAGATGATGCTGGCATTCATTTAAGATTCCTTGCTTCTTTTGAAGATGTATGTGTGTTAAGAGTATGGGTGCTTTTCCGGCACTGTCATGCATATAAAATTTGTTTCCTATCCTGTGTTGTCTGACCATGCTTAGCTTAGCAGTATTAATCTTTTTGCCTCCAACTGGACAATTAGTGCCTTTGTTCATGTTACAAATACTTATTGACTGCCTCATATACAGGACACAGTAGAGACTGACGGGGCTATGGCTTCCCCAGGGGAATCTGGCGCAAAGCTGGTCACGTGGTAGTTGATACATATACAGTTACGGGGTTTACTGAAATTAACAATGAAAATATGAAACCCAAGCCAACAATAGCTTACCTTTATAACCACAGAGAATGGTTTAGTTAAAATCATCAGTTTTGTCTCTATCCAGGATATGGTCAGAAGCCGGATTATAACAGTGATTTAAAGCACGCACTTTTTTTTTTTTTTAAGATCTTATTTATTTGACAGAGAGGGAACACAAGCAGGGGCAGTGAGAGAGGAAGAAGCAGACTTCCTGCCGAGCAGGGAGCCGGATGTGAGACTCGATTCTGGGTCTCCGGGATCATGACCTGAGCCGAAGGTAGTCGCTTAACCAACTGAGCCACCCAGGCGCCCCTAAAGCACGTATTATAAGACAGGATGAATGACTCTATACTTTCATCATAATTACCAGGCAGAGATGCAGTTCTGGAAATCAAATTAGTTATAAACTGTAGTTCATAAATACATAAGTCAATAAACATGTATTCATTCAACAAGCATTGACACACTCATCATGAGCACCAAGCATGTGCAGTGCCACATATTAAAGAGCAGGACAGAAAGGTACCTTACATTCTATGGGGAAGATGTTACTCCACCAGATAATGTCAATGAGCTGTCACAATTACCAAAGAACAACAGACTATAGAGGAGTAGGACAAAATATAAATTTTTCTTCTTTATCATGGAGTGGAAATCAGAGACACAATAGCTTAGTCAGTGCTGAGCTGATAAAGTGATGACCAGAGGTTTGGAGGAGAGGCAAGGTGTGCAGTGGGCCGCCAGAGGAGGGGGAGCATGGGAGATGCTCAGAGGCAAGAGATATTGCAGGCAAAGGCAGGAGCCATTGTTTTTCAAGTTTGGAGTGTCTTATAAGTGGAGAAAGTAGTGTGAAGCCTAGTGGGGCAAGAGTAGGACCAGTAAAGTGGGCAGCCTCGTGAGCCATGGGTGGAGGTCAAACATGATCTATGAATGGCAGTAAGACCTTGACATTTTAAAGTGGAGATGTGGCATGATCTACTCTGAAAAGCAGCAGAATATAGAAGCACCAACACTGGAGGCTGGGAAGACCTGTGAAGAATAGAATAATGCTAATAAATGTTGAGTCTTCCTCTGTGCTTGGGGCAAAATCACAGCATCATTTTCTTCTGAGGGTTTCTATTCCTTCCTGTCCACCCTCCCAAAAAGGGAAAAAGAAAACAAATAATTTACACTTAAGTAAATAAAAACAGCCATAACCTTAAAACTTTTAAAAATTATGTAATTACCTCCAGCTGGTGATTACCAGGTATTTTAAGAAAACTAAAACTTTGGAGCTTTCTGCTTTTCTCTTAGACTTACAAAGACAAACAAACAAATTTGACATTTTTTGAGATGTTATCTCTGTTTCTTCAGTTTAATAGTGTGTGTGTGTGTGTGTGTGTGTGTGTGCACGTGCATGCTTGTGTTAAGTTAGACATATGCTTTCTGGAAAAGAATCAGCCATGTAGAAATAAAGCTTGTTTGTTTCTTGATAAGCCATACTAGTAAATTCGAGAAACTTGTGACCAGGAAGTCGTACTTAGTTGGCTACATTTGACTCAGTCCATAAGTAAGGTACCCATTAGTTTTCAATTAAGAAAAAAAAAAGACAACAGACACTCTGAATACACCAAATAGAATGGTATCTGATGTGGAGATTAGTTATTTACAGATCTCAGCAAAGCCTGTGTTGTCAGAGGTCAGAAAAACCCATTTCTGGCTTCCAGGAAATCTGGCCATTGCAGGAGTTTCAAGAAACCACTCCAGATGAGCTCATTGCTCATAGCACTCAAGCAGGTGATTTGAAGACTTCCTGGAATCTACTAGCATGTTACCTGTCTGATCTCAACTGAAGTGTGGTGAGCACCCATCACCGTCAAAGGAGTAGTGATGTCTCCTTCTCTTACACCTCCTAAGCTGGGCATCCCTCTCGGTGGGGAAACCTAAGCCAGAGATGGTGAGAGAGCACATCAAATGTAATTTCCAGGCTTTCAGCCCTTGCCACACGAAGGGTGTGTATAGAAAATATGAGAACAGTGTTCAGATGAGAGTGTGCCATGCGGGGGTTATCCACGCTGATGTGGCTTATGTGTGCAAAGAGTAGTTCAAGGCTCAGAAAGAAAGTGAATACATTTTAGTGAAGTTTGAACACTTAATAAGCATCAGGCTATAAGAATCAACACTAATTTCAGTAAAATGTAGTTACTCACTAAATTAAGAATTATTTCTGAATAGCGTTATCCAGCTTGAATACCTATAAATTTCATTTTGATCTTTAACTTGTGAATACTTAAAACACAAGCTGAATTTCTTCTGAAACACTGCCAGTAATCCATCAGTGTAAAAGGGACATTGAACAAAATGCCAATTATTTTGGAAATGCATAAATATGATTCATAATGAAGCTATGATATAATATAGGTACTGTATGCAGAAGACTGCATTTTTCAAGGCTGACTTTGAGGATTTTTTTATTTCAAGATTTAGTTACTAGACATCTTCCATTTAGACCTGTTTTCTCCTTCCATTTTTTTAAACCTGCAGAGTTAAATTGAACAGTAAAGACTTATTGAATAGGAAATATTAAGTTTGTTTTCTATTTAAACAATTTGAAATAAATTAAACATAAATGAGATATTAGTATTTTTCTAGCAATTAGCTAATTATTTCTTCTGATATCAAAAATAGAAGATTTTTTAATTTAGATGATAAATTCACTTATTAACAATATAAACTATGGCTAATATCATACAGATAACTTTTATAAATTATTCTAATTATGTCCCTCAGCATAGAACACAAAAATAAATTCCTTATTATAAAAAGGAAGTAATTATATTAAAACTATAATGTTTCTGTTGCCATAATAATAATAACAATCAATCTTAATTGCTATGATGAAACTCAAGTAATGATCTCTAAACTTTGTGTTCCATATAAATCCCCCAATTAAAGTGTTTACTTTTGGGGCATCTGGATTTCTCAGTCATTTAAATGTCCAACTCTTGGTCTCAGTTCAGGTCATGATCTTGAGGTTGTGACCTAGGAGTTGTGAGATTGAACCCCATGTGGGGTTCTGTGCTCAGAACAGAGTCTGCTTGAATTTCTCTCTCCCTCTGCTTCTGCACCTCCCCACCCTGTGCACGTGCTGTCTAAAATAAAAAAATAAATAAAGTCTTAAAAATATATAAAGTGCTTGCCTTTCAGTATCATTTAAATAATAGTAATAACATCTAAAATGAATCAGTTATATGTAAAATTCTAACTAAAATAAGATAATTCAAAAAATTGTACTACCTGCTTCATAGGATTATAATAAAATGAAGTAATTGATGGATATTATTGTTATTATTCTTGCTACTAAAGAGGGATTATTGAATACTTCTTGGAATGTAGAGAAAATTATAAAATGTGGGCCATTGATGTAATAAGAAAATAAGAGTAAAATTAGAAGACAAAATATTTATATATTGTTTGTAATACTAAACAAACAGGTTTATTAACATTTCTGATTTCATTTCATGACACAGGGTTTATTGTACCTTATAATCAGAATCTTACCCACTTTGTTCAGTGAATTAGTGGCTATAGTGAAGCAGGAACTCTACTAAGAACTGGAAATACTTAGGAGGTGTTTTTCAATGAAGGCTGAAAGAGAATTAATATGAATATGTTCTATTGGAGCTTCCAGTCAAATAGTGGGGACAAGCATCAGTGAAATATTCACACAAACATCTCTATCACTGCTAACTGTGAAAATGACAATAGTGGAGATGCACAATGCTCTTTAGGAATAAATAACATAGTGATGTGACTCAAGCTTGATGTCCAGAATGACATATAAAATAAAATCTGAAATATTTATTATTAGGAGTTCTTCAGGCCAATAAGAAGAAGATGGCAGTGATGAAGAGGCTAGATGAGTGAAGAATAATTGTGGCATGGCACATTGGTTTAGTGGAAAAATAATAATAATAATAATAATAATAATAATAATAATAATGATAATATGTTACCTGCTATTTGGGAGCTCACATTACGAAGGTTACTACACTATCAGTGAATATAAAACAAAACAAACCTATACAACATTAAGGTTTGAATTATGTTCATGGCTCACACACTCTGATGGCCAAAAACCAAAAATTTATAAACCTATGAAGTTAGTCTTGGGCTTATTATTTTTTTGAATTTATAAAATTTGTATACAGGTACTTGAAATTATGTTGCGTGTTTCTCAAAGTGTAATCCCAGGGACATATGAAAAACTATCAACTGAGAAGCTTATTAAAATGTATTTTCCTGAACTTCTGGATGCATTGTTCAGACATACTAGATCAACGTGGATGGAATTGGAAGAGATTATGCTAAGTGAAATAAGCCAAGCAGAGAAAGTCAAGTATCATATGGTTTCACTTACTTGTGAAGCAAAAAGGAGTAACGTGGAGGACATTGGAGAAGGAAAGGAAATGTGAACTGGGGTAAATCAGAGAGGGAGATGAAGCATGAGAGACTTTGGACTCTGAGAAACAAACTGAGGACTTTGGAGGGGAGGGGGTTGGGGAGATGGGTGAGCCTGGTAGTGGGTATTGGGAGGGCATGTATTGTATGGAGCACTGGGTGTGGGGCATAAATAGTGCATCTTGGAACACTAAAAAAATAAAATAAATTATTATTTTAAAAAATCTCTGAAGTGACACCCATATATTTGCACTTCAGTAGACTTCTTTGATTGTATTGTTGCCTGCTAAAATTTTGAGAATCACAAATGTAGATGCAGGAGTACGCCTTTACTATTCCCATGGCCCTGCAAAGTTCAACAAAGAAATAATTTCTGCTTTTTTTGCCCCTTGAAGAAAGCTGGAATAAGCACACTAGAATTCTCCATGACCTTTACTTTCTTCCTCCTATTGGAATAAGTATGCCTTATCTGACTGGTAATATTAAGGACGATCTGACATTCAGAGTCCATTGACAAAAGGCAGAATCACTACATTAAAATGAAATCGACATAGAAATGGCTTTCTCATTTTCCTTTCTCTTGCATTATCATTATCTTAAGCAAAACAATTTTTCTTCTCTTCAGCTATAACATGAGGAAATCACTGAGGCGGAGAGCTTTCTCCATGAAAAAGTTTGCAATCTCAGGTAAAAGGGTATTTAAATTCACTTTAGAGGCAGAGATGGGAGGCAATGCCATGTCTAATCCAGGTTCATTAGAAATTTTTGTGTTACAGGTAGTAAAGCTGTTACTATTATTTTTTAATAAATTAATTTCTTTTCAGTGTTCCAAGGTTCATTGTTTACGCCCCACACCCAGTGCTCCATGCAATAGGTGCCCTCAGTAGCCACCACCAGGCTCACCCATCCCCCCACCCACTCCCCTCCAAGACCCTCAGTTTTTTTCTGAGTCCAAAGTCTCTTATGTTTTGTTTCCCTTCCTGATTTACTCTACTTCCCATTTCCTTTCCTTCTCCTACTGTCCTCTATATTACTCCTTATGCACCACAAGTGAAATCATGTGATATTTAACTTTCTCTGCTTGGTTTATTTCACCCAGCATAATCTCTGCCAATCATGTCCATGTTGCTACAAAAGTTGAGTATTCATCCTTTCTGATGGAGGTGTAATATTCCATTGTATATATGGCCCACATCTTCTTTATCCATTCATCTGATGAAGGGCACCTTGGCTCTTTCCACAGTTTGGCAATTGTGGCCATTGCTGCAATGAACATTGGGGGTACATATGGCCCTTCTTTTCACTACATCTGTATCTTTGGGGTAAATACCCAGTAGTGCAATTGCAGGGTCATAGGGTAGCTCTATTTTCAATTTTTTAAGGAATCTCCACACTGTTTTCCAAAGTGGCTGCACCAACTTGCATTCCCATCAACAGAGTAAGAGGGTTCCCCTTTCTCCACATCCTCTCCAACACTTGTTGTTTCCTGTCTTGTTAATTTTGGCCATTCTGACTGGTGCAAGGTGATACCTCGGTGTGGTTTTGATTTGAAATTTCCTGATAGCTACTGATGATGAACATTTTTTCATGTGTCTGTTAACCATTTGTATGTCTTCTATGGAGAAGTGTCTCTTCATGTCTCCTGCCCATTTTTTAATGTGTTCATCTTCTTTTTGGGTGTTGAGTTTGAGTAGTTCTTTATAGATCTTGGATATCAGGCCTTTGTCTGTAGTGTCATTTGCAAATATCCTCTCCCATTCCATGGGTTGTCTCTTTGTTTTGTTGACTGTTTCCTTTGCTGTGCAGAAGCTTTTTATTTTCCTGAAGTCCCAAAAGTTCATTTTAGCTTTTGTCTCCTTTGCCTTTGGAGATGTGTCTTGCAAGAAGTTGCTGTGGCCAATGTCAAAGAGGTCACTGCCTATGTTCTCCTCTAGGATTTTGATAGATTCCTGATTCATGTTGAGGTCTTTCATCCATTTCGAGTTTATCTTTGTGTGTGGTGTAAGAGAATGGTCTAGTTTCATTCTTCTATATGTAGCTGTCCAATTTTCCCAGCACCATTTATTGAAGAGACTGTCTTTTTTCCACTGGATATTTTTTCCTGCTTTGTCGAAGAGGATTTGACCATAGATTTATGGGTCCATGTCTGGACTCTCTACTCTGTTCCATTGGTCTATTTGTCTGTTTTTGTGCCAGTACCATGCTGTCTTGGTGATCACAGCTTTGTAATAAAGCCTGAAATCAGGTAATGTGATGCCCCCAGCTTTGTTTTAATTCTTCAACAATTCTTTAGCAATTCAGGATCTTTTTTGGTTCCATATAAATTTTAGGATTGTTTGTTCTAACACTTTGAAAAATACTGGTGGAATTTTTATTGGGATGGCATTGAAAGTATAGATTGCTCTGGGCAGTATAGACAGTTTAACAATCTTTATTCTTCTAATCCATGAGCATGGGATGCTCTTCCATCTTTTTGTGTCTTCTTCAATTTCTTTCATGAGTGTTCTATAGTTCCTCGAGTACAGATCCTTAACTTCTTAGGTTAGGTTTATTCCTAGGTATCTTATGGGTTTTGGTGCTATAGTAAATGGAATTGATTCTTTGATTTCCCTTTCTATATTTTCCTTGTTAGTGTATAAGAACGCAACTGATTTCTGTGCATTCATTTTGTATCCTGCCACATTACTGAATTGTTACTATTATTTTATTTGCCATCTTACAATTTGGTTAGAGGCCAGGATGTAGCAGATGAAGGATTGGTACCCTAAAACTTTCAACACATTAAAAGTCAAGTAAACATCTCTATAACTTCTAGGGGTTTTACCTTCAAAAAAGGAAGAATACATCATGACTTTTTAAAGTCTATGGCTATACTTAATCAAGTTTATTTATCTTTGTATGAACTTGGGAAAACAATAATATATAAAACTGATGAATCAAAATAACAATGTTGTATAAGTGCCACAATATGGAGTTGAAGTTTTCAGGTGGTTGATCCTGGGATGGATGAAGGATGAAGTATGGAAACTTCTTGCAGGTAACTATGATATAGGTGTTTTGGTACCATTTAAAATATTAAACTATGTTCTTTTGAGAAAAAAAGTCATAAAATAATTTTAAGGGTTTAACTAATAATATTGCAATAATATAATTAAATATAAAATGCTTAAAACTGATAATAACCTCATAATAAATGAGGGAGAAAGAAAAATATTTTTCTCCCATCAGATTAACAAACTTTATAGAGAAGAGTGAATAAGAGCATCAAGATTTGATGAGGATAAGGGGAAAGGTTGGTGAGGATATGAAATGTTCAGAAAGACAATTTAACAAAGTAACTTGGGAATCCATATGATGTGCTTCTGTGAGCTACAAAAACTTTGCTTTTCTCTCTTGACCTAGAAGAATAAATGGACAGCTATGCAAAAGTCAAAGACAGTCATTGTTTCATTGTTTATGATTGTAATTACAGCCAAAGAATCAACTACAGAAGATTGGTCAAATCAAGTCTTTGTTAGAATAATATCTCCTTCTTTTCTTAAAAAAAATTTTATTTATTTATTTATTTATTTATTTATTTATTTATTTATTTATTTGACAGAGAAACACAGCTAGAGAGGGAACACAAGTAGGGGGAGTGAGAGAGGAAGAAGCAGGCTTCCCACGGACCAGGGAGCCCAATGCAGGGCTTGATCCAGGGACTCCAGGATTATGACCTGAGCCAAAGGCAGTTGCTTAACCAACTGAGCACACAAGTACCCCATAATATCTCCTTCTTGAGGCTTTCTCATAGCAGTCCAGTTAAAATGGAAACTCTCATTCTCCTTAGGTAGTCTTTTGAAAATTTTCACATCATGCTTATCTGTCTCTGACATACATAACTAATCTGGCATGATTTACTCACTGGTTTACTGATGGCAGCCTTTTCCCACTAGACTGTAAGCTCCATGAGGATAGGGACTTTTAAGAATTCCTAATTGTATGGGGTGCCTGGGTGGTTCAGTTGGTTAAGCATCTGCCTTCGGCTCAGATCATGGTAACAGGTTCCTGGGATCGAGTCCTGCATGGGGCGGTCCCTGCTCAGTGGGGAGTCAGCTTCTTTCTCTTCGTCTCTGCCCCCAGCTTGTGCGTCCTCTATCTCACACACTCTCTCTCAAATAAATAAATAAAATCTTTAAAAAATTCCTAAATTCCTAACTGTATAATACCTAATGGTATTGTATTAATGTAGGATATGCCTAATGAGTATTTTTACTAAAATAACATAACAGAATAATATGTAGCTGTTATTTAATGATGTAGAATTAAGTTCATTAGTCTGGAGATGTATTTGCCACATATTAAGTGAGAAAAGAATAGAGCATGATATAAGGTATAATTTGACTTCAATAAGATTGCAAATATTTGATGCATAGAAAAGGAAGAGAATCGAATACATTATGTCACTTTATGTATTTCTATTTTGCCTATTTTTAGTTCCTGAACTTTTTCTAAGGACATGTATTATATGTGCAATGAAAAAAACCCAATTCATGTTTAATTCATAAGATAACCATTACGAATCCAGGTATTTTAGAAATGACAATGATATACTTTTCTTTCCATAATGCCTCCATAAAGCAGATTCCAAGTTGATTTAGTGAGTGTAACACCTTGACTACTGTTCAAGCACCGCACCCTCCCAGAGACCGGAAGCAATTGCTTTGGCAGGCAACATTACTGGCTGACAATAATTCACAATTTAAAAACTGCCTACCAACTACTAGGGGTGAGGCTTATAAAACATAAATGAATGTCAATAGTCATCTTCTGGGCAACAGAGGAAGAAGAGCAGCTTTCTGATTAAAACCTCCTTTACCATCTCATAATTGGCTTTTGCTGCCCGGGGGCCTCATGGTCCCTTAATTCAAGCATCTGAGATACTCAAAATTCTTCTGAGAAAGACAGTCCAGAGTGTGATTTAAGAGTTAGGACCTAACTCCCTGGTTTAGAATTCCAGTTCTGCTGCTTACTAGCCATCTGTTGACTAGGGTCAATTTGTACAAATTCACTGAGCCTCAGTCTTTCTCAACTATGAAGCCAGTTGGAGTACTACTCTTTAGAGTTCTTATAAAGTATCAAATAACTTAAAACATATAAATTATTGCCAAAAGTGCTTAGCAAATCTCCTTCTTTATGCACTAATTATACTAATTATATTTACTCATATATATGAGTATATATTTATGTTAGCATTTACTTATCCATATATGGATGTGAATTTTAAATATATGTGTGTAATTTTAATATAAATAGCATTTACTATTTCTAACCACATTGGACACTAAGGGTTAACCAGGGAGTTCCCATCTTGATTTGGGCAATGATCTAGGATGAATACTAATGCCTTATGAGGACATGAATACAAATATTAATGTGTAACAAAACCAAAAATTATTTTTTTGAAACAAGAACAATTATTCACAGAAGAAAATAAGAGCATCGATAAGGTCGATGGAGAAAGGCCAAGTATCAAGTAGTCCAAAAAGACAGAGGAAGGATGTCTTGGAATTTGGGTTAGGAAGTTGAAAGTGGCAAAAAGAAAGAATTTAAAGGAAAGTTGTCAACAGTATCAGAGATTGTAAACAACATTTTAAAGTTATTTTGAATTCTATTTATTAAAACACAAAAAGTTGGAGATATTCTTTTTTGTGGGACTATTTCTCTGAATTGCTACCTCACACAGGCTGAGTTATGTGGGTTACACAGACCTTCAGGCAGAGATTACATTTCTGGTAATGAAGTACCAAGCTGAGAATTTCCTCCTTCTGAGACGCATATCCTGTTTCTAACCTAACAAATCAATAGAAACAACCAGGCAGTAGGGACAGTGTGTTTCTTCACAGTATGAGGTTCCGGATGTTTGTTTTTGAGTCTGCTTTCAGCCTTCCATGTTCTCTGTATTTTTGGATGGTTGATTTCTTTCCCGCATTCCCCACAGCCTCAGTTTCAAATAACCACTGAAAAAGGATCAGGAACATCAACCAGAACAGTTGTGCTCACTAAGCTTACCACATAGCAAAATGACATGAAATTACCATTTTGTAATATGGATCTGGGCAAGCATTATGCCTGCAGCTTTCTAAGTTTTTGACACTGCTTTTTACTTTGAAAGAATGACTTAGTTGCTATTTTTTATCCTGATTTCTAACCAGAAAGTAATTTTCTTTATCTTGAACAGCAACCATAAATGCTTCTATTCAGTTTCATCTGATATCACCCATAACATTTCTTAATGACCTCATACTAACTAACATATGTTTTCGGGGATGCCTGGGTGGCTCAGTCAGTTAAGCATCTGCCTTGTGCTCAAGTTATGATCCCAGGGTCCTGAGATTGAGCCCCTCATTGGCTTCCTTGATCAGCAGGGAGCTTGTTTCTCCCTCTGCCTCCTGTACTCCCTGCTTGTGCTCTCTCTCTCATAAATATAAATAAATAAATAAATAAATAAATAAATAAATAAATAAATAAATAAAAATATTTTGGGGGAGGATTGAGGCCCAGCTATGACCAATATTCTATTCACTATTTTGAAATCCAAGATAGGAATTCTTGGAGGCAACCTGCAACTGGAGAACTCTAGATATTACTGGGACTTCCTGAAGGGAGCATTGGCAATTAGAATCAAAATATTGAAGTTTATAGGAAAGTTCTTTAGACTCTCTAAACCAATTGGTTAAGTTACAGTGGATTAAAGAGAAAGTAATAGTTAATTTTCAGGGAGATTGTGAGGGAGATTTAATGAAAAGTATGTTCCACGGTGTCCATTATAGTGAGAGTCTGTTGTCACTCTACATACATCTGCTTGGCATTCAACATAGCTATGTAGATTGACTTAACTACTACAAACACCTACAATACTGCCTGGAAGTTTTCTATGACCACCAGAGTCTTAGGAGAGGCTCTCAGTAATTAGGTAGGAAGGGTGATGCTACTTAGCTCTATACTTGGCCACTCCAGTGCTAACACAATGCATCTATGAATAGAAAAGCCATGGTAGAAGGGATTAAGATTATGAATGGGACAACTGCATGGGCTTCCTCTCACCCAGGCTGATATAGGTACCATCTATTAAATGTGTGCCCTGTCAGCAGCAGCAGAGACTGACATGGAGTCTTAGTAAGGCATCATTCCTTGAGGAATCCAGCCAGCCCCTGGGTGGCAAGTTGCTTTTATTAAAATTCTCCACCTAACTGGGGAGGAAGGCAGCAATTCATATTTAGTGAGATTTATAATCTTCCACGTATGAGTTTACTATCCCTATTCACAGACCCAGGCAGCATTACTACATAAGTGTTCATAGAGTAATTTATCATTATAGGGATCCCAAGTAACACTGTCTTGACTGGGGGACCCACTTTATAATGAAGGATGTATGACAGTGTGCAACCACAAAATCTACTGGTTCTTTGAGTATAGGCACAATCCAGAAGCAACTGGCATGATAGAAAGTTAAATAGCGGGTCGCCTGGGTGGCTCAGTTGGTTAAGCAACTGCCTTCGGCTCAGGTCATGATCTCGGAGACCCAGGATCGAGTCCCACATCAGGCTCCCTGCTCAGCGGGAAGTCTGCTTCTCCCTCCCTCACTCCCCCTGCTTGTGTTCCCTCTCTTGCTGTGTTTCTCGCTGTCAAATAAATAATAAAAAAATCTTTAAAAAAAAAAAAAAAAAAAAAGAAAGTTAAATAGCTTCTTAAAGGTACAACTATAAGGACCAGTTTGAGAAAAATGACACAGTAGTTGGGATACTGTTTTTCAATATATGACATATATTTTGAACTAGTAACAATTATGCAATACCATGATCCTAATAGCTAGAATCTAATCTAGCTAATTGGATCTAATAACAAGGACTGGAAATACAAGTGGCCCCTTTGCATTATTGTGGGTTTCTCCAGATATTGAAACTGAGGAATGATCCAAGGTAAATAATTTATTGGAGAGTCAAAAGGCTCACTAGTAAGCAGGTAAGAAAGTGAGATAGAGAAGGGAGGGTGCCAAAAAAGTGCTGCCCTACTATAGGCCTTTTACTATGAAACTTGATCTTATATGTTGTAGAGTAATTATCAGCTCACTTAAACCCACAGTTCAGAGTTATACCATCAGGAAGCAAGAGATACTGAATTTCCATAGATAATTCCAGTCTGTAACATTAACAACTCCTGGGGGTTTTAATTAATACTCTGGCATTCAGGGAAAGAAACAAAATGCTGACAACTGGAAGCTAGGCTAAGTATTCAGGGTGACTACAGGTCAGACATAAATTGCATCATCATACCTCACTCCCAGTTAGCCACTTAGGGAATTTATGATTCCTATCTGTTCAACTTTCAGATATGCCAGATTTAAGATTCTGGTTTCTAAGAAGGGAAACTTCTGTCACATGATACAATAAGGTTTCCCTAATGCCATGGCCATCTAGTCATTCACAGTTCTTTTTTCCAGGAGATCTTGAATTCCTGGCAGTGGTAACCGATCCTATTTTTAAGAAGTGGAATAGCCTCTATAATGGTGGTAGGAAAGAGTATGTCTAGAACTCAGGGAAGTCACTAGGGTAGCTCTTGGTGTTTCCATGCCTGGTAATAACCATGAATGGATAATGTCAGAGCAATAACATGGTAACCAGGTTCTCAGATCCCTCAGTGATTTCCCCATGAGGTAAGGAACCTAGACCAGCGAAAGTGATGCCTGAGGGGCGCCTGAATGGCTCAGTCATTAACCATCTGCCTCTAGCTCAGGTCATGATCCCAGGGTCCTGGGATCAAGCTCTGCATCGGTTTCCCTACTCAATGGGGAAGCCTGCTTCTCCCTCTCTCCTCCCCCTGCTTGTGTTCTTTCTCTAGCTGCCTTTCTCTCTGTCAAATAAATAAATAAAATCTTAAAAAAAAAAAAAAAGTGATGCCTGAGGTTGACTGGGATCTCGAATGGCTGGCAGAGGAGTAAAGGAATATGATTATGGTCTTGGACCCAGCTGAAGGAGTAAGGAGTGTCCTTGATTATAATTTGGTTTTGTTGTTGCTGTTGTTGTTTTATAGGAAGATGATATATAGAGAGAAATACAATAAACTATGGTGTAAGTACTAAACTGTGCTATAGATATGCATTTCTATAGGCTACAAAAGGAAGATGTTAATGTGGTTGGAATAATCCAAGTTTTATATTATTAATATAGGAAATATTATTCAGATAAAGCTTTAAATAGCACCGTTAACATATTAGCTGTTACACTAATTGAGTTATAACCAAATTTTACATATGCATATTTAACAAATATAATTATGCATGATCTGCTACCTGAAAAAGCAGAAGAGATTTCCACTGGGTGAATAAGTAAAGAGATTCTTCTAAGCTAGAAAAAAAAAACCCAAATCATATTTTTCTCTTCTATCACTATCTTACTGTTAATGATCTTCATGTGTTATAAAATATCTTAATTTCAAGTTTTTGTCTCTGAAATGATTATATAATTCTTAATCAAACATATGTGTTGACCTTTTCTTAATAAATCAATGTTTAACACATATTCTTTTATGAAATGGGTCACTTTAAAAGATTTTGCAGCTTTAAAGTCTGCCTTCTTATGAATTCTTCATACCTGATTTACTCGCTAATTTCCTCCCTCCATAGGGAAACCAATATCATTTATATAGAACTTGACACAGCCATCTGGCAAAATAACTAAATCAAGAATCACCTCTGGAAATACGTTTGACAAGAATTATTTCCTAGAATGCTGTCGTAATGTTATTCAATTAGCCCCCATACATTTGGTATATGGCATTGTGATACTAAATTCCAAAACATTGGTGACACATTCTCTCTCACCTTCTGTCTAATACAAGATAAAAAATAGCCTAAAATTTTTTTTTTAAAGATTTTATTTATTTGACAGAGAGAAACATAGCCAGAGAGGGAACATAAGCAGGGGGAGTGAGAGAGGGAGAAGCAGGCTTCCCGCTGAGCAGGGAGCCCGATGCGGGACTCGATCCCGGATCTCCAGGATCATGACCTGAGCCGAAGGCAGCCGCCCAACCAACTGAGCCACCCAGGCGCCCCGTATAGCCTAAAATTTTTTAAGGTTTAATGTCCAATTTATAATTTCACATATTCAAGAATGATAAAGTAAAGGGCAATTAAATGAGATTCATAAAACTCAGTTTGGTTGCCTCATCTCGGGTTTGTGATATATTTTTCCTTAGGTTTTTTTTTAAAGCTGCCTCATAATTTTTGAAAACATATGTGACATAAATTATGCATATCTTAATATTTAATGTGTACAAGATTTTATGATAGAGTGATTTCAATAAATCAGATGTCAGCCAGCTAGCATATGCGGAGGATATACAGGGTATGGAATCCCTTATTATGGGCTGTAGATCAATGGAAGAGAAGAGATTAATTTCTTCAAGAAACTAGACGTGCAAAGATAAAAATCTACCATCTTTGCCTCCAAGAAGCACAGGGTCTAAGAAGAATGGCAGATAACTAAAAAATATCCATAAGAATAGCTGTAAAAGGAAATATGTACAAAAGGTTATGGTGACCCACAGTTTAGTTATGGCTCCCTCTGAGTGAGTCAGGGAAGATAGTTTGAGAAGAGTTGAAACTGGCAGTGAGTCTTCATGGACTACAAATTGGCTAGGAAAGATATGGAAGAATGATATTTAACATTGAGGACTTGCAGGGCAAAGACAAATTTTCAAGAGAGAAGGCATACTTCAATCATGAGACATCCTCTGATGGGATAGTGGAAAGGAGTTTGAGCAGGCAGACAATAGTGTGATTAATGAAGTTTCCTTCATTATCTATAACAAAAATTATGTGGTATTTTGATTCTTTTATCTAAAATTACCATTTTGTTTTCATATAAAACTGGCTTTACATACAAATAGTTGATTCAAATAGGAGATACCAGAAGACTTACCAAATTCCTTTTATTGTTTCAGATATATCCATCATAGTTCCATATGCTTCTGAGAATCTGAGCAGAGGAAAAATATGATAAGAGGTTCAAAATAAATGAGAACACCCAAAAGTTGTTTGAGTTACACAAATGAAGTATGTTATCTATTGGTTCGCACTAGAAAACTTACTACTGGGTCTTTCTGGTCACATCTGTAGACTTTGTAGAATTCTTTTTAGCTCAGTGTCATGTAAACTCAACTACCCCTTTTGATTCTTGGGCATTGCTTCAGTAACTCCAAATTAGTTTCAGCCGTGTACTTATGTCGCGGAGAGGTCTTTATATTCTAAGTAAAATGTATATATTATGCTAACAGAATAAAGTTTCTGAAAAGATGTTGGTCACAATATAACACAATTCATATTCTTTCCATTGTCACAATACCAAAGTATATTGCTAACAGAGAAAGGATAAAAGTCCATTCCATCTTCAGAATAAAGTCAGGAGCTGAACAGTTTTTATTGTTGTTGACCAATAAATAAAAGACTTTTGAGAACATTTACTTTACTGAAAAAAACAGAAAAATTTAGACAAATCCATTTCCTTTTTTTAAAATTTTTAAAATAAATTTTATTTATTTATTTGACAGAGAGAAACACAACTAGAGGGGGACCACAAGCAGAGGGAGTGAGAGAGGGAGAAGCAGGTTTGTCAAGGAACAGGAAGCCTGATGAGGGGCTTGATCTGGGACTCCAGGTGCCCCTCAAATCCATTCTCAATGAAAAAAATAAAATGTTTGTGAAAATGCATAAGGCTAGAAATTCAGGTATCCACCTGTTTTGTTCCACAATCTAGTATCACACAATTGGATGTAGTGATTGAAATAATCACTCTTTTGTATTTCCCCCACTAAGTGTTGACCTCATGGTACTTTATACCTCTTAAACCAGTAAAAAAAAAAATATTCTCAAAGTTTATTTTCAAGTACAGATGAATATTTTTGTTGTAAATTTATGGAATTGATTACATGTATAAGATACCTAGCTCTTCAGATGAAATTTTATATTTAAATATTTCCCTTATTTTTCTTAAAGGAAAAAATATATTAGACAATAATTAAGATTTTAAAAATGACATTAAGGAAAGTTTTGACATTTTGTATTATGAGAATAAAAATTCATTGTTGTATTAAATTCCAGAAACATTAGTGCCTGAATGGCAATTCTTAGAAGCATTAAAAACCGAAAGAGACGGATTTGAAGATGGCGGAAGGCCAGGTGACCGCATTTCGGGAGTTCCCTGAAGAGAGCTGAATTCCAGCAAAAAAGCCACGACAAGACCACCGTGAACACCCATGAAACCAGCCTGAAATGTGATATTTCCCACTTCTGGACCGCCACGAGAGACAAAGAACATCGGCAAAAAGGTAGAAACAAATTGGAGGGTCTGGAGGCTTGCCCCCAGAGACAGGGGAGTGGGGGAGGAAGCCCGCAGAGCTGAACCATTGAAAACAAATACCCGAAAATGAAAGTGCTCTGTGAGTGAGGAATAACAGCAGATTACGGCCTGAATCGGGGCTAGAAAGAAGCTAAACACAGCGGAGCTCGGGGCAAGGCAAGGAGACTTTTTAAAATCTTTTATTTTCTTTCTTTTCCCGCTGCCTGGACAACCTCCCCCCCAGGCCTGCCTCTGCCTGAGCTGCCACAGCTGCCAAGAAAGCAGCGGGAGTGGATTCTATCCTGCCCTTCTCTCCCGTTTCTCTCCACACCGTGGGCCGCGTGTAGACCCCCCCAGGGGAAAACGTTTTTTACAGACTTTCGTGGGACCGGAGAGGCCCCAGGTCTCTGGGGGCAGACAAAGTCGCGCGATCCAAAAGGAGTTGTGGCTTAGAGGTGCGGGAGTGAACAACAAGCGGGGACGGGGGCAGAAATCAATACAACATCTGCACTAGCCCTGCTGTGACAGACTGCCAACTGGGAGGCTGGAAAGAGCCCCTCCCTGTGTAGAGGCTCCCTCTGGGAGGGAGGTCTGGGCACAGACATCCTGCTCCGACTTGACTTCCTCAACTGCTGAAAAAAGACGCAAAAGAACAACGCTCCGCTACCAGAGAATTGCAGCCTGATAGTCTGGCTGCCATTGAGACAGGCCTCTAGCAGGGGGGCCGAGAGACTCAGCCTAGGCAGAAGGACTGAAGGGGAACGACACGCCCCGCCCCCAGAAAGCACACCAGAAGCTCAGGAGGACAACATTCCAATGCAAAACCCCAAATAGGGGGAAAGGCAATCTATTAAACTCCTGGCACTGACTACAAGTACCAAAAACTCTACAACTCATTTATAAAATTTTCCACCTCACTTTTTTAAACTTTTTTCTAGTTTTACTTTTTAGGCTTACACTTTAAGCTTAAAATTACACCCTCATGGTTTTTCTTCTTTCAATTTTTATCCCCCTTCTTATCACAATGGGACACCCAATACAACACCCCATAACGTTTTTTACTTTTTATATATATATATATTTTTTTATTCTTTTTAATTTTTTTTTCTTTTTTCTATTTTTTTTCTTTTTTTTCTTTCTCTTTTTACCCTGAAATTCAAACACACCCCTGTATTTTCTGCTTTTGTTGTTCCCTCTTGTTTCCCTGTTAGCTCTCTCTGTTTCTCCCTTTCTTCTCTCCTCTCTCCTTTATTCTTTCTTTTACGTGTACATGTAGATACAAGCTCCAAGTCAATCCCACATCCCTATTCAATACTACCCCTATATACAACCAGTTCCAATCCCCCTATATCATTTGAAAGTGGGCTCCTCCAACAATAACAGCAAGATAAACTCTGCAGCGTCTGAAAC
>PITA01009011.1:0-80570 GCA_004023965.1 Spilogale gracilis
TGACACACAGAGAGAGAGCACAAGCAGGCAAAGAGGCAGGCAGAGAAAGCGGGGGAAGCAGGCTCCCCACCAAGCAGAGAGCCCCATGTGGGACTCGATCCCAGGACCCTGAGATCATGACCTGAGCCGAAGGCAGAGGCTCAACCCTCCGAGCCACCCAGGTGCCCCAGTTTAAGGTTCTTGAAGAGCTGAGAAAAACTCTCACTAGAGAAAGGGTCAGTTGAGACTTCATGCAGAGGATGCAAATCTAGCTTCTGACAGGGAGACAATACTGAAGATTCCTTGGCCTTTTCCCTCTTCTTTCTCACCTACAGGGCAAGAGTGAGACTGCAGGTAGGAAATAGCAAAGATAAGATAGAAACAAGAAGCTGACCATGCCTCCAAATGTCCCATGGCTATCACTTTGGCTGGTCTGAGATGCCTGCCTGGTGGGATGACCCAGACCTCTACTTCTGAGCCCTGAGTTGAGTTGAGGTTTGAGACCTTAGTTGTCTTATCTGACCGTGGTTGCTGTGATTCCAGCTCATAGCTACTGAAAGGCACAGGAGTACTAAGAGCTGCCCAAGTACCAAGAGCCAAGTCCCTTGGCCTCTGGGTTATAAACATCCTCCTTTGTGGTGGAAGCATCCTAGCCCCTATAGTAATTATGGTCAATCAATGACCCACCTAGTATAATTAAGTCCCTGCTTTTTGTTTTTATTCGGTTGGTTCACTTGGCATGAGGACCCCAAAGTGGCCAGGTGGTAGTCACAGCTTCAAGTTCAATGGAACCCTGTATTCCCTGAGGCAAGCGATACCCCCTCCATGAGAACTAGGGCTTCTAACTGGCAGACCCCAAGGCTGTGGGAATGGGAAGCCCAAATTTCACAAGTAGGTCCTTGATGGTTATGGTTTACACAACCAGAATTCCTGCTACTAGAGAAAACAAGCACTACATGTCGACTGTTAACTTGGTGTATAAACCATGTCTTGGAGGATGGGACACCTGACCCCAGGAGGTGCTGTGCCATACTGGCACCTTAGCTGGAATGTCAGCAGGTCATTTTGCTATCCTATCATGCAGTTCATGGTAAGAGCAATGACTTTCACAGTGATACACCTATTGTTGCCTCTATGTTGCTCTCAAATGAGCCTCCTGTTCTGAGGCAATGTTATGTGGAATATTGTGTTGATGACAGAGGCATTTTGAAGGTGGTTCTGGCTGAGACATTGTGCGCAGGAAAGACAAATTCCTATTTGGAATATGTGTCAGTCCTAGTAAGGAGGAATCCTTCTGGCTACCTTCAAAATGGAAGGAATCCAATGTACCAGACCTGTCATGCCTGGGTAGTCTCCCTAGGAAGGTGCAGTATTAAAAGTTTAGTGTTAGTTCCTGCTGTTAGCAGAGTGGACACATAGCAACAGCAGGAGGGAACTCTTTGTCAGGCCCATGCATAGCCTCCATTCCTGCCTCCTTCTGCTAGATCTCTCCTTAGAGACGGTCTTCCAGCATGAACACATTCAGTGGAGAGACACATAAAATCTCCAAAGTAGCTTTGAATGACTACCTTAACAGAGCAACAAAGTGGCCTTTTGAAGGCACAACTGCAATGCCAGCTTGGAGAGAATACTCCAGAAGGACTGGGTGCCGACTTCCACATTGCAGTGTATACACTAAATCAACAGCTATTACATGGGGCTGTGACCCATAGAGGTCAAATACATGGATTCTAGAACTAAGAGGTGGAAATGGGAGTGGCCATGCTGACCCATCTCCTGGAAGAATTTGTGCTTCCAATCCGTCCAAATCTGGGGTCTGTACATTCAGAAGTCCTGGTTGCTAGGGGGGGAATGTTCCACCACTGGACATTAAACTTAAACTTTTGGGGGGCACCTGGGTGGCTCAGTGGGTTAAGCACTGTGCCTTGATTTCAGTGAATGCCATGATCTCAGGGTCATGGGATCAAGCTCCATGTTGGGCTCCATGATCACCAGGGAGTCTGCTTGAGATTCATTCTCTCTCTCTCTCGTTCTCTCTCTCTCTCCTTCCCTTCCTCCCTCCCTCCCCTTGCTTGCTCTCTCTCTCTAAAATAAATGAATAACCTTAAACTTTAACTCGTGGTAACTTTGTGACTTGGGGCTCTTTGTGCAAGAAAACAACAGGCAAGTAAAGGAGTTTTGATCCTCATCAGCGCAACTGACCCTGATCATGAGGAAGAGGTAGGGTTGCTGTGGGGTAAGGGAAGGATGTATTTGGACTTCGGGTGGTCCACCTGTGGACTGCTTGGTACTTCCTTGCCCAACTTTGATGGTAAAGGCACAAATAAAATAGCTACCATCTGACGAGGGCTGATGCTGGTGGTTCAGATCTCTCAGCAGGGAGGGCCAGGGATCACCCCACAGGTAAGCCACCTAGATCAGCAAAGGGGCTACTGAAAAGTTAGGGGAGTCTGGAACAGACAGAAGAGAAGGGTGATGTGGTGTATCTGTTGTAGCCCTGAGACCAAATGCCCAGTCAGAGGCTGCGATTTTATTTCATTTCTTTCTCTTAAGTTTTTCTTCTTTTCTTTTCTTTTTAAGATTTTATTTATTAATTTGACAGAGAGAAATACAGCTAGAGAGGGAACACAAGCAGGGGGAGTGAGAGAGGGAGAAGCAGGCTTCCTGCCAAGCAGGGAGCCCGATGTGGGGCTCCATGCCCAGACTCTGGGACCATAACCTGAGCCGAAGGCAGTCGCTTAAACAACTGAGCCACCCAGGTGCCCCTCTCTTGTTAAGTTTCCCTAGGAAAAGCAGCCCACCAGAATCCCAGAGAAGCCACTCCCAGATGTACTGCATGATGCTAGTGAATCTCACCTGTGCAAGGCGTAGACTGTAGTGGGTGCCCTGCACTCTCCATAACCCCAGCCCCATCCCTCTCCTCCAGGGCCAAGGCAAGCTTGTCCTCACCTGCTGGGGAGTGTTTGTAGCAGACAGCTCTCAATGTAAGGGCTGAAAGCCTATATCCCGTGACTGGCCAGTAACGACGAGCCCTGTGGGAATATGGAGATCCAGCCCCCTTGCCTGCCATGGAAAAACTCTGCAGGGCCATCCCAGCTCCAGAGCTCCCCGCCGCAATTCAGCTGCTCTAGCCCAATCCCACTGCCTCCATTTCCCTGCACATTTTCCTCAATAAATGCCTCAAATGCATTTCTCCCTCTGGTAGTCTGTTTCCTGGGGAACTTGACCTAATGTGGCAGACTGATCGTCTCTTGGCCACAACTCTGGTACTTTAATAACCTACTTCCACAACATATCCAGAATGGCTAACAACACAAATCAGATCATATTGCACCCTGCTTAAAATCCTCCAATGACAACTGTCATATGATCCCACTGATATGAGGAATTTGAGAAAAAAGACAGAGGATCATAGGGGCAGGGAGGGAAAAATGAAACAAGACAAAACCAGAGAGGGAAACAAACCGTAAGAGACTTAATCTCAGGAAACAAACTGGGGATTGCTGGAGTGGAAGGGGGTGGGAGGGACGGGGTGGCTGGGGGATGGACATTGAGGAAGGTACGTGCTATGGTGAGTGCTGTGAATTGTGTAAGACTGATGATTCACAGACCTGTACCCCTGATGCAAATGATACATTATATGTTAATTAAAAAAAAATCCAATAACCTTCATCTGCTCCTGGAATAAAAGTCGACTCTTTGTCATGCCTTCAAACTCTACTTCATGTAATCCTGCCCACCTATTCATCCTCTTCTTGCCTACACTCTGTGCTCCATGCTACTGGCCTACTGGCCTGCCTCCTATTCCAGATTCCCAATATACTTTAATGGAATCCTTTTTTTTTTTTTTTTTTGGTTAGCACCTAAATTTAGACAACTTAGTTCTGCTAACAGAGTGCCTAGATCGTGTTGGTAGCCAAAAGAAAGCATTAATGGAACAAACAAAGGTCTAGAAGGTGAGAATCTAAGGAGAAGGAGTCATTTCATTTCCAGACCACAGGTGCTGGTCAGAAGTGAACCACGGAGAGCTATCTTTGTGCACAGGAAGACAAGTGAAGCTCTTTGATGGTTAGACTTTATAATGGAAGGTGGGAGCTGGCAAATTTGGTCCGCAGCACTTCCTCAGACTTCATGCAATTTTCCATCATCAGAATTTCTGCTGAAATCTCCTGAAAAAGTCCATTGAGAGGCAATCTTCCCTTCAATGAGACTTAACCCCAATACTGTATAATGTAAGTAACAGTACTTTCCAGCAAGCCTTATGAAGTTGCTCCTGTATTGGCCCTTTCTGACTGAAGTATTGAACAGCCAAACAGACCATGCCTGTCCTCTTCTCATGTTATGGCCTGTACATGCTTCTCTTGGTTGCTTCACAGCTGGCTGTACCTCAACACAGAAGAATGTGCCCCAGAGACCTGCTGACTTCTTTGTTTGCATAATATTACGTGTTGAATATTAATATAATATTACGTCCTCCCTAAAATTCATAGGTTGAAGTCCCAGTATCTCCTTACAGGCTCTTTACAGAGTGAATTATGTTAAATTAAGATAGAGTGGACTCTTATCCAATATGGCTGGTATCCTTAGAAAAAAATAAAATTTGCACACCAAGACAGGTATACAGGGAGAATGTCACATGGACATGAAGATGGCCATCTAGGAGCTAAGGAGAGAAGCCGGGAATAAGTCCTTCCCTTACAGCCCTCAGAAGGAACTAACCCTGCTCACACCTCGACTTTGAACTTCTAGCTTCCAAAACTATGAGACAGCAGACTTCTGTGGCTTCAGCCGCCCAGTGTGTGGTGCCTTCTATGACAGTTATAATACAGAATCTGTGCCTGCACTCTCCAGAGGAGCTGAGCTGGTCTGAGCCTGGGTGGGTGGTTTCACAAGGAGCATATTTAGGTGCCATAAAGCTGCCGGGAACTCTCCAGTCTTTCCCAGTCTTTTCCTTGTCAGACTTTCTGTGAACCTCCATTGGACGGAACAGGGTCCCACTTCCATACTTTAGGAAGGCAGTGCCGGGAAGGCCCTCAGCTACAGCTAACTCCTGGGTGCGCTCTCAGTGTTGAAGGCTCTTTTCCTGAACAACAGGGTCACTCAGAATCATCCAGTTGGTTCTATCAACTATGTCTGAGGAAATACGAGCTTCACCCTTCCGTGCCTGGCTCAACAAAGAATTCCAGGGAGCAAGGCATCTTGAACTAGGTGATTCACCAATTTCATTCTTTCCATGTGTCACTCTTCTAGATCTTAGAGGTAGAGACTTGAAGGGGACAGGAAGTTCCCTTTCATGGGGCTTACTGTGGAGGTAGCAAAAGGTCAGTAAGACAGAGTAGTCAAGACAAATCCTACTGGGTGACGTCTTCAGTTTGGATGGTCAAAGGACTACTTACTCTGAGAAGTAGTCCTTTAAGCCAAGAGCATGGAGGAATGGGATGGTGGGGGGAGGGGGCTCTGGACAGTCCACAGCACCCACTCCTCCTCCAGGACCAAGGCATGCGAACTTGGTACTCCAACAAGGCAAGGAAAAATTGGAAGAAGCCAACTGGGAATTCTACAGATATTATTACATGATCTTATTTTTCTTGGACAATCTCAGGGTTAATAAATTCAAATTTTGCCATCAGACTAAGCAATAGTAGATTGTGACACTTGGCATGAATTTGGCAAATGAGGACACCGCTACTCAGATCTTGGTGGGCACTGGCTTTCTCCATCTTTGCAAATCAAGGTCAAGCATCCTGAATTTGTAGATCTCTGACTAGTTTCTATGTTGGGCTGAGTAATGCTCTCTTACATTATACACCTGGTGAAAATGTGCAAGTGACAGAGAGCACCCAGAGAAATTTCTCTGCTCCAGGAAGGTTTCAACAACTCTCTGAAGGATGGATTTTAATCCTCACCAATGTGTGACCTGCATCACTCTACAGATATGATGTTGTGGTTGTCTCAGGGTATAATCTGTTCGTTTTTTAAAGGGCTCCCTTCAGATTATATACCTATTAGCATATAACCTTCCCTTCTGATTCACTGCAAGTCTAGGAGGTAGAGGCTACTTTAGGCAAAATGATTCTACTTCCAGCAAGTTTTATACTCAAAAAAGAAAGAAAACATAGATAAAAGAAAAGAACCTGAAACAAAGGCCTAATCTATTTCATTTCTCTGTGTGTCTGCAGAAAGGCTCCACTTTTAAACCAGGACAATCTAATATCCTAACGTCATCTGTATCTGCGTCTTTGACTTCAGGAAAAGAATCCAGTTCTAATTCCTAGACACTTCGCCACCGTAAATTATTTGGGACCGGTCTCTAAACACTCTACCTCCAAAGACAGTATACTGTTCTTGCTGGCTTTTATTATTTTTTTTCGCAATGTTTTTTTTCCTACTCCTGCCCCTTCTGGTTTTTCAGACTTGGGACTCTTGGTGGTGGAAGTATCTACAGCTGGGGTTAGGGCCATCTTGGTAAAAGGCATTTAAAAATTGGCGGAAATGTTCTCATTTCATTCCAGTTCTCTGAACTAGACTACTGAAGAGCAGTTTCTGCTTTTCCAGTGAGTATTCCTGTATTCCACCACATTGGTTTTCTGGAGAAGCACATTTAGGGCTGAAATATCCGGTGAGAGCCCCTATGTTAGTTACTTAGAGAACTCAGTGAAAAGTTAAGGTACATAGAACACCTTATGGAACACGGCAGAACACCTGCCCAGAAACCTGTGGAGACACATAAAACGGTGTTTCTTTTTTTCTTTTTTCTTTTCTTTTCTTTTCTTTCTTTCTTTCTCTTTCCTTCCTTCCTTCCTTCCTTCCTTTCTTTCTTTTTTTTTTTTTAAGATTTTATTTATTTGACAGAGAGAAACACAGAGAGGGAACACAAGTAGGGGGAGTGAGAGAGGGAGAAGCAGGCTTCCCGCTGAGCAGGGAGCCTGATGTGGGACGGTCCCTGGTCTCCCGGGATCATGACCTGAGCCGAAGGCAGTCACTTAATCAACTGAGCCACACAGGCGCCCCAAAACGGTGTTTATAACGAACATTTTCTACTTGCTTTCTGGCACATAATTTGCGGCTCAACCGCGTCACCGCGGGTGGACTTAATAAAGGTAAAGGTTTCCCACCTGGTAGCGCGAAGCGGGACGCGTCCTCGCAGGAGGTCAGACACTGTTTCCAGGGAGCGCACGAGCGGGGAGCAGCGGCCGCCGGCGTCCGCGGAACCCCGCGCGGCAAGCCGCCCCCCGGGCAGGCAGTGGGGCGTGCGCGAGCGCGGGGCGGTCGCAGGGGCGGGGGCACGCGATTACCGGCCCGGCCGGCTCTGGGCGCAACTGCGAGGCCGGCGTAGCGGCGAGGGCGGGCTCAGTTTTCCTCCGCCCCGCGGCTACGCGCGTGCGGCGGCGCGGCGCTGGATGTTTACCTGGCGTCCTAGCAACCGGCAGGCGCGCGGCAAGCAGGCGTTGGGTGCAGTGCGGGGCGCGGAGCTGGGCACTGCAGGTGAGTGCGGCGGTGGGTGCAAGGTGGCGGCTGGGGGTCTCGCCGCTGCTCCTGCGGCCCCGGATCCCGCAGCTCGCGCTCGCCTCGCACTGGGTCCTTGCAGCCTAACGCGTGGTTCGAGAAATGGGGGCATTTCTCGGGTCCCCGCTTTGGTCTCTATCGTCTCTTCCCTTTTCTTTCCTCGGACCCAAGATCCGTCCTCTCGCCTTCTCTTTCCCACTCGCATTGAGCCGGTGCTTCCCCGCCGACACCCAGTCCCTGCCCGGGCACGTCCTGCTCCTTCGCCCCCGAGTCCCCTCTCCACCCCGTCTCCCCCGTTGTCCGTTCTCTTTGCCTCTCCGGCAGCCTTCTTGCCTCTCTTCCCCTGTCCCCTCCGCCCTTGTGGCTGTGCCTCCTTGTAGCTGCGTCTTCACTGCCTGCCCCTTTCTGCATGTCTCTCTGACCCCCCTCATCCTTAGAAACCGAGTCTGCAACTCTTCACGCTTGTCAGCCGCCTGGTTGGTGCCATCATCGCGTGTCCTCACACAGGGTTTGAATGTACTTTGATGCAAGGCGTTCTTCATGTCAGTTCCTGAAATTTTACTTTTTCTGTAACTTCGTCTTTCCCACTCCATTTTGCCAGCCACATTTCTAGATCTCAAAGTGGATGCTTACATTCTCTGAGCTTCATAAAAAATTCGTGTTTACTTCTGCTCAAGTGTTACAGAAATTATTCACGGACGGGTCTCATTTTATTAATGATACAGGAAGCTTGCAACTACCCCTTAAAAGAGAAAAACAAATTCTGTTATAGTGATTTGATAAGTAGAGAAAATGAATATGTGATTCTCAATTTATGCAAAAACATGCTCAAAACTTTTTTTTCTTTTAATCGTTTAACTTTTAACAATCACCCCTTAAAGATATGTGCTATGTAGTCACATGTATTCGTTGTAACATGGTTCTTAGGCCAAAAGAACACCTAGATTGGCAGCAGGTAGAAACTGGGGAACAGCCTGTTTTGATAAAAAGTGTTAGTTTTGTATTTTTACCTGAGTTATACTGACCACTTTTAAACACTTCTGGAATTAGTGGAATAAATGCTGAAGTTCTGGTTCTTTTGGTAAATGAAGCCATAGAAATTTTCTAGACTTAACATGGAAAACATTAGATTATCCTGTTTTCTTTTTAAAATTTATTCAGTTAAGCCTACAAAGTACCTTTTTAAAAGACTTTTTATACCTGACTTGTCTTATTTGGGATTTGTCCCACTTTTTTTCCCTGGTAATATATTTTTTTAAGACTTTATTTATTTGACAGAGAGAAACACAGCTAGAGAGGGTATACAAGTAAGGGGAGTGAGAGAGGGAGAAAGCAGGCTTCCCACCCAGCAGTGAGCCCAATGCGGGACTCTGGGATCATGACCTGAGTCAAAGGCAGAGCTTAAGGACTGAGCCACCCACCTGCCCCCCACCCGCATAATATTTTAGATGTCTTCTGGATTGTCCTAGGCTCCCCTGAAATTTTCTCAGATCTTCTGCTAACCCGCCTTCTCAAATCAAGCCTTGTTGTAGTTCCTGGTTTGCAAAATTTAGAAAAACAATTTGAAGAGATTGAAAAGTGTTACAGTTACTTTTGTATAAAAATTTATCATGATGATAAGAAAACCCTTTTTTGTATTTCTTAGCTCTTTTTAAAGTGTCTTCCAGGAAGTTGCTGTATGGGGTGCTGACTGCTACAGTACATCACATTTTCCTTTAAAAAAGTACAACAAGGAAATTATACAAATGCCATAGTTTTATAAGGCCATTGAAAACATGGTATAATTAAGGTTAAAATCAGAACTGTGCACCTAAGACTTTCTGTACATGATAAACTTATTTGTACCTAGATTGTACTTACTCTCATAATATTGGGGGAAATCAACAGTGTAACATAAGCATCAGTACACCTTTTGTGTTCAGAATCAAGCACTAGAAACAAACTATCGGAATACCAAAATAAATACACAAAACAAATTTGTATCCTAATCATATGCATTTTATTTCACTAGCAATTATATATACAGATATAAAAATATATACATATTTATATACACATATATCAGCCATTCTGAGCAGCCCTGAGAACCATCATTTTTTATAACAAATATTTTGTAATGCCTGCCTTGCTACTCTAAAATCAAAATCCTACATAATATTTCTACACACATGCACAGTTTTAAATGTTGTTAGTGTGCTAACTGTAAAATAAAGGAAAATTAAAAGGTAAATCATTGTAATACAATATCAGCATGCAAATGCTCAGGTACCACTATACTAGAATATGCGATGAAGTCAGATGCTCCCGGCTTACCTAGAATTACCTACTTTGAATTCAGTAACTCCAGATGCAGTCTGATATAAACACAGCATTGAAACTTAAATTATGTGACCAGCATGGCCATCAATGGTGTGATTTTCCAAAATGCTGAGCTCTTGGTAGACTTCCATATAAAACAAAGCATATACAATCTTCCTTTGACTTACATGATAGTTGCAATCCTGGAAAACTCAGTTTTCAAAAAATCCTTTGTGATTATTTGTAAAGTGGAGCAGATTTTAAGTGCAGGTGTTACTTATCTGAAGTTTTTCACCTGCTAGATGCTTGGAGACTGTAGCATACTTCTTCCTTCTGGGGACTGTCCTGCGCATTGCAGGATGCCTGACATTTTTGGTCCTCATCGCTGAATGCCGATGATGCCCCCTTCCTATTATTTTTATAATGAAATGTCATTTATAACACTTCTATGAGTACTGCTTCATTGGGAATCACTGATGTCCTGTTACTGGATATCAAGATTGAATACAGTACAAAAGCCAAAATCTCCAAGTCATTTCTGTAGAGTCTTGGTACTTCTGAGCTTTAGTCATGATGATTGGGAGTGGGGAGGCTAACTATATTTGACTTTATGAGTGTTCTAACATTCTGGAAGGAAGGCTTTAATGATCCCTTTCATAAGAGAACAAACAAGTATAGAGTATCAGGGAACAAAGCCTTGAATGTTCACAGTGAGAACTTGCTTTCTAACTTGGCTCTTCCTGAATGTTACAGATAATATTTTCTTTTTAAAAGGAAGTCAGGGGCGCCTGGGTGGCTCAGTCGTTAAGTGTCTGTCTTTGGCTCAGGTCATGATCCTGGAGTCCCAGGATGGAGCCCCACATTGGGCTCTCTTGCTTGGCAGAAGGCCTGCTTCTCCCTCTCTCACTCCCCCTGCTTGTATTCCTTCTCTCGCTGTATCTCTCTCTGTGTCAAATAAATAAATAAAATCTTAAAGAATACATATAAAAGGAAGTCAATGCTAGAGGTGAAAGGGGCAGGGAGTTGAGGTAACTGGGGGATAGACATTAAGGAGGGCACGTGATGTAATGAGCACTGTTTTTTTAAAATTAATTTATTTTCAGTGTTCAAGATTCATTGTTTATGCCCCATACTCAGTGCTCCATGCAATATGTGCCCTCAGTACCCACCACCAGGCTCACCCATCCCGCAACCCCCTTCCCTCCAAGACCCTTAGTTTGTTTCTGAGTCCAAAGTCTCTTATGTTTTGTCTCCCTCCCCCATTTACCCTACTTCCCATTTCCTTTCCTTCTCCTACTGTCCTCTATATTACTCCTTATGCACCACAAGTGAGTGAAACCATGGAGCACTGGGTTTTATATAAGACTGATGAATCCCTGACCGCTACCTCTGAAAGCAGTAATACATTATATGTTGATCAGTTTAAATAAATTTTTTTTTAAAAAAAGTCAGAATAACAGAGTTCATTTACAGCCTGGTTCTAAGGGTGAGCAGCCCCGCTCAGAGGACTATTACTCACTCACCTGCAGCTCCCGCAGACCTGTGGCCAAGTGCCCTGCTCCCACCCTCCTCCCGTTCTTCCTTCCACTGCTGGAGTTCCCTAGTTCTGTTTGCCACCCAGTTACTTGAACTTCCCCTCTTAGGCCCAGGGAAATGAGAAAGTTACTCACTTTAGAGCAGACAGACATTGGAAAATCCAAGAGCCCATCAGTTTTCCTCAGAGCTGGCTCTGTAAAAATTAACTATTTTACCACATTGAAGAGCAGTTGGAAGATTAAAAAATCAGCCACCACAAGTAATAAGCAGAATGTGGGTTGGATGGCTTAAAAACCGTTCTGGGGAAAAGGGGGCTTGCGATCCTCTGTTTCTCTTTTTTGCTGCAGCGTGTGTGCTAAGCTCAGATCTGAGCTTTGACGGATCCTATGGGCGTGGCTCTGACGAGATCAGCGCAGTGGACTGCTGCGGGTTATGGGGCCAGAACTTTGGAAATAACTCCTCTCAATGAGGCGATACTGAAAGAAATTATGATGTTCGTGGAGAGTTTTATCTACAAACATCCTCAAGAGGCAAAATATGTTTTTGCGGAACCACTTGAATGGAAAACAAACTTGGAACCCTCTGCATTCGAATCAGGTTATATTGTCAGGTAAGCCAGTAAATTGCTTCTAGCATTTAATATCTTCACCGCACATATTTCTATTAAAGGGTTTGTAGGTTTTGGGTAAGTTATTTAACATCTGTGAATCTCAGAAATATTTTGACCCAGGGATTGCAAACAAGAGGTACTTGGGTGAAATCTGAGGATATTTTGTTTGGCCAACACATTATTCAACTAATTTTTAAATTTTGATCTGAATTTCTTTTGATGAGGGATGCATTCTCCAGGTCACCACACTCCAGCATGAGCTGTCGCTTTATGTCTGAGCTTTGGACTCATCCATTCCACCCTCTAGGTGCAAAGAGCATTGCTTTTGTGACCTCTGAAGGAGACAAAATCCCTTCAGGTATTTAAATCTAATTCCTGGGTCAGTGGAGGGAGAGTGGTAAATTTTGCTCACTATATGGGAGACACTTCTTTGACAATTAAATGCCTTATCCTCAAATGAGAACTTTCAAATCTGAGATTTAAAAAAGATACTACCTCTACCTCAAACAGGGTTTGTCAACTTTGCTCTCAAGAACATAGATAAGGGGCGCCTGGGTGGCTCAGTTGGTTAAGCGACTGCCTTCGGCTCAGGTCATGATCCTGGAGACCCAGGATCGAGCCCCACATCGGGCTCCCTGCTCAGCCGGAAGCCTGCTTCTCCCTCTCGCACTCCCCCTGCTTGTGTTCCCTCTCTCGCTGCGTTTCTATCTGTCAAATAAATAAATAAAAATCTTTAAAAAAATGTATTTTAAAAAAAAGAACATAGGTAAAATATATACGTATTTATATAAATATAAATATGATTATAAAAACTTTGCATATACATATGTAATTCTTTCTGTTGTTTTGGTCAACTTCAAGCTTATTTTCCACTGACATTCAGATCCTCTTTTCTGCCACCATGCTCCTCCCTGGTTTTGTATATGAACTTTTAAAACCTGACCTTATCCAGGACAGGTCACTAACAAATCACAGCTCCCTGGAGATACCTTTTCTGGTTTTTTTTCCCTTTGGGATTATTTGTGAGAATAAACTCTGAATTTCATTTTTAGAACTGAAAAACCATTCTTGAATTGCATTTCAGGAATGCTTTGATTCTGTTTTCACGATTACCTTCTCTCTGAATTTCCTGAAGTCTTTTTTTTTTTAATTGTATTTTATATCTAACTGTGCCTATGGTCACTTCCTCCCAAAGTGCTTGTCATTATTTTTTTTTAATATTTTATTTATTTATTTGACAGAGAGATCACAAGCAGGCAGAGAGGCAGGCGGAGAGAGAGGAGGAAGCAGGCTCCCCGCTGAGCAGAGAGCCTGATGTGGGTCTCGATCCCTGAGATCATGACCCGACCTGAAGACAGAGGCTTTAACCCACTGAGACACCCAGGCGTCCCAGGGCTTGTCATTATTCATTGCTCCCACTTAAGTTCAGTGTAGTGTCACACATTGTTTTTCTTAACCTTTGAAGGATGAACTCATCTGCAAAACTATGTAGTTCAAAAACATATAAACATATACTTAGCACAAAGATGGATTTAAAGCAGATGTCAGAAGAATATCAAGAGTGTCATTGTATCTTGCCTCTGTACTTATTTTGTCTTCCAAGTAAAAATATGACTGACTACATCTGCGACCTACTTAGGTGGGCTGTTACACCCACCTCAGTAATATCACTATTTCTTTCTTTGTCCTTGTTTGATTTTTTTTTTTCTCTATTGCCAGTCTTAATACTTCTGCATCCAGTCTTTACGTACCATGGTCCCTCTTAAGCAGGAGGTCTCGACATTGTGGCACCGTGTGTGTTTTGAACCAACTGCCCCTTGATTATCTTCCTTCTGTCAAATTGATGAGGCAACTTTTCCTTGAGCCAATTTTTCTAAGCATTGTTCTTGTTTCTGACTTTTATTGATGACATCTTTGATGTTGGAAGGGAAAAGAAGATCTTACAGTAGCACTTGTATTTGAAGGAAACCATACCTTTGTGGCTTGATGAAAACCAGGTAGATACTGATAGTCCTGAAGAAGGCAAAGGATACAGCTGAGATTTTGGTACTAATAGAAAATACCAAATGTTTACAAATCCATGTCTTAACTATTCCCCTTGATCTACCCCCAAATCAAAAGAACTGTTAGCAACCCATAGCCACCTGGTGTGCTATGTCTGGCAACATAACAGCAAGTGGTAAAGACCAGAGATGCCCTCAGTGGCTGGAAGAATGTATTAAAAGAGCCCCAGCGACCTCATTCTTTGCCCTTTGGTTCATATGTGCTCTTCTTGCTTAGCTGCTGGTCCTTAGAACACTTTATATTCATTTATTTCAAGCGGAGAAATTGCTCTTCTTTCAAATAGGATTCGGGTCTATAAGTCCATGTAGATACAGATGCCTAAGTCATCAAAAGGTTTTAGGCTTGAAGTCTCTGGATGTGTTTCTACCAAACTCAGAATATTCTTGGGTATTTTAGAATATTTAGGCCGATTCTTCTTGGGAATATACATTCTCTCACTTCTTGTTCCAAAACAAGTCGGTGTGATCTGCATGGAAAATCTGTTGAAAGAAGTAAGCTAACCCCTTTTGTTGACGTCTTCTGTATTTACACGTGTAGCCTGATTTCTCACAGAGAAATTTGTAGCAGTCTGTAAAAGTGTGATCAGCCTCCCCCTGAATTAGTCTAACAGGTATCTGATGTTGAAACTGATCCGCTCATCATGCACTGAAAAGGTTTTATATTTCATCGCCCCTCTCCTTTTTTGAGGATTATTGTCGAGTAGATAGGCACATCACTTTCCACACATTAGATGACTCATTCGTTTCCTTTAGAATTATTTCCAATGTACAGCTCTTCGTCCGGTAATAACACTTGTAATTGTCTCTCCGTATTCAATGCTTTGGGGAAAATAGCTCCACTTTCATTTTAATGGAAATCATAGGTCTCCTTGGATCACCATTCTCAATTGCTTTTGTTCTTATCAGACAGGATGAGATTTCTAATCTTTCTAAGAATGAAGCTGAAATCCACTCTATAATAAGGGCAACTGACACCCTCCAACGGGTACCACCATCTGTTGGTACACAGATCCGAGTTGCTTTGACTCATTAGAATGGACTTGGGAAATTTAGAAACTGGGTAAGTTTAGTTCAGAATCACTTAGTGAAAATGTTATTACCTGGTATCATCTCTCATTCTTTGGTAAAACTATGATTTTTGAATCATGTCGGCTTGAATATTGTGGTATTTCAGCTGCAAATGTCTTGCTCTGTCTCATTGATACATCTGAGTTGGGATAAAATTCCCTCCTGGTAGGACTTGGGGGTGGATGAGAAGTCAGCCCCTGAGCAATGGCCCTATCACCCTGTCCGGCCCACCTTCCTCACAATTAGTACCTTTCTGCTTCCTAGTTTTCTTTTTTCTTTTGTAAATCTCCACAGGCAGCTTTTTTATTGCTTATTTCCCATACTCCTTGGTAATGGGCACTGTTTGATCCTTTTGCCTTTTTTTCGAGTTCTTTTATCAATGCAGTGAAGGCTCAGTAGCATGATCTCTGATATTAATATTATGTTATCTTATGAGACTATAGTTATGTTTTGGTAAAACTTCTTTTTTTAAAGATTTTATTTAGGGGCGCCTGGGTGGCTCAGTTGGTTAAGCAACTGCCTTCGGCTCGGGTCATGATCCCGGAGACCCGGGATCGAGTCCTACATCGGGCTCCCTGCTCGGCAGGAAGCCTGCTTCTCCCTCTCTCACTCCCCCTGCTTGTGTTCCCTCTCTGGCTGTGTTTCTGTCTGTCAAATAAATAAAAATCTTTAAAAAAAAGATTTTATTTGTGGGGCACCTGGGTGGCTCAGTGGGTTAAAGCCTCTACCTTTGGCTCAGGTCATGATCTCAGAGTCCTGGGATCCAGGCCCACATTGTGCTCTCTGCTCAGCGGGGAGCCTACTTCCTCCTCTCTCTCGGCCTGCCTCTCTGCTGGCTTGTGATCTCTCTCTCTCTGTGTCAAATAATTTTTGAGAGAGAGAGAGCACGTGCATGAGCAGGGGAAGAAGCAGAGGGAGAGGGATAGGCAGACTGTGTGCTGAGCATGGAGCTTGACACGGGGCTTAGTCTCATGACCCTGAGACCATGACCTCAGCCAAAACCAAGAGTCAGACACTTAATCAACTGAGTCATCCAGGTGCCCCATACTTTGGTAAAACTTCTGTGTCATGCTATTAAGATCAATGGCCATAACTTTTGTTACTGAGCTCTTTGTTTTTCGTTCCTAAGAATGACTAACTAGTTTCTCAACTATAGCCTCATTTCCCTTGTTACTATTTAGACTCAATTATTGAGTAATTACTATGTTCTGGACACTAAACTAGGCACTGGGGATGAAATAAACAAGACATTCTCCCGCTCTCTCACTTTATAGTATAAGCTATAGTGTTTTCAGCTGCCTTCCCCAATTCCACTTGAAAAGTCTTTTGATCAGATCAGTGGATTTCATTTACAGCACATTGGTCTTGACTTCATGAGGTGGGTGCCATATTTTTCTTTCCAGAAGTTCTTTCTTCAGCGTCAGAAACTGGGAACTCAGAAACAAACCTGTAGCTGGCATTTAGTTCCTAGTGTTCTGCTGAGTTAAAGGTTTCAGCCAGTGGGAGCAATGAAATATATGTCCTGTGCCCTTGACTTCTCCCATTTCTCACCAGGAGTTTCACCTTCTCAAGTTCAGTGGCTTGATATTGTTGGCATTCATTCGGCTTATAACTTAGTCTTGTCATCATCCACTTAGCGCTCATGGCCAGCCCGGTACAAACCTTTAAGAAATCACCTCAATCCTCAAGACATTTTCCCAAAAGCTTCATTTTAGAGAAAACACACATTATGTATCCAACACACAGCACTGGTCAGTTTAGAAATCTTTTATTCATTTATTCCTCTTCTATTTGAGTTCCTTCTGTATGCAGTTACCATGTAAGTTTCTGCACATAAGAGCAATGGGCAAAGACCAGTAAAATTCCCTGTGTCAGCCTCCTATTGCTGCTGTAACAAATTATCACACACTTAGTGGCATAAAACAATGCAATTTTAATTTCTTATGGTTCTGGAGGTGAAAAGACTAAAATGAGTCTGTAGAGTTAAAATCAAGGTATTCTCAGGGCTGTGTTCCTTCTGGGGGCTGAAAGAAAATCCATTCTTGCCTTTTCCAGCTTCTGGAGACCACCTGCTTTCCCAGGCTCCTGGCTCTGTGTTACTCTGACCTCTGTTTCTATGTCACATAGGATTCTCTGAGTTGACCCTCCTGCATATTTCAGAATAGTCTTCCCATCTCAAGATCCTTGACTTAATCCATCTGTATAGTCCCTTTTGCCATGTGAGGTAACACATTTATGGGATTCAGGGATTAGGATGTGGACATCTGTGGGGAGCCACCATTCTGCCTCCCACAGTCTCTATCCTCTTGTTCCTTTTCTAGTGAAATAGTGCTGCAAGTAGGTCTGAGTCTAAGTCTGTCAGGTTTACTTTTTCTGATGAACTGGCAACATTCCACATCTGTTTATCTGCATTACAATTTAAAACATGTTAGATCGAGTCTTAAGATGAGAACAGTTTTGCCAGGGATATCTGTATATAGTAAAAACTTAGACAGTTTAGTTAATGTTGCAAGTGCTAGAAATCTATAGAAATATAACAGCCATCAAAACATCTTAATAATTTTTAAATGCCAATCTAAAAAAATAATTAAAATGGACAAACACAAATCTAGGAGACTCAGTAATTTCTGCTCAGGACAAGCCCATTTAGAAAAACTGCTTGTTATCCTAAAGTTAACCAAATTAGGGGATTTGGAGTAGGGAAAGAAATCCACAGAGGGAATCTAGTTTGCCTCCTCTTTTTTTAAAATAGCTTTTTGTTCATAAACACAGAATAGCCAAGAAAATTTATGACCACTAATTACTGTGGTGTAAATTTTATAAATAATATAACAGAAATCCTCAAATCATGAATGGTCCTGTAGAACCAGGGATTTTTTTTTTTTAAAGATGTTCAATATATTGTCAGAAAAACAAAAAACAAAAATTGTAATTGAGTTCATGTAAGTATTTAAGAAACTTGCTGACGATTTTCTTCCTGGATGCTGTATGGCTCTGTATGGTCACCAGTAAGTCTGAGAACTTAAGGGTCTGAGTGTGGCCAAGGTAGGAAAAGAGATAAGCTTCTCACAAGAAATGAGAGGTCACAAGAGACCTAGGAATAATTTGTTGAAATGTCTTGCATTTAACTTCAGTGGTATCTAGGAAATCTTAAGCTTTCAATATTTATTTATTTATTTATTTACTTACTTACTTACTTACTTACTTATTTTCCCAGTGAAACAACAGTCAAATCAGAAGAAGTTGACAAAGATGGGCAGCCCTTGCTGTTCCTCTCTGTGCCACACATTAAGATCAGGAGCTTCGGGCAGCTGTCCCGCTTCTTGCTTACTGCCAAAGATACAAAACTGAAGGAAGCACAGGCCTGTATTGAAGGTGATATATCTATGCTCCAGTCTGTGATTTGAGCTTTTAGAAACACAGTCCTGGGGGGATCATTTGTTACAGCCTCCTAGAAAACATTCCATGACCTAAAAGGTATAAAGTCCCATGTTCAACTTCATAAACATGTCATTCATTTTTTTTGGCCCAATGTCCTGCTCATATCCAGTTTCTCGTTTAAAATGAAAAGTTCTAATACGTTGCTACTAACAAACTTCTAGATTTCTCTAATTTTAGTGTGTAGTTTAAAGAGAGGCTTCTTAGCTTCTGGAAGGACCAGCGGCCTGTAGCCTTTGAGGTCCACACAGGAGAGAAGACAGATCAGCAGGGCCAGCCCCAGAGGCCACCCTCCACTCAGCCCTGCTCTGAGAGATGGTGCTGTTTCCTCTACAGGGAATGGAGCAGGGATAACGCAGAATAATCTCACTTTCCATTGGTTTCGGTCCTGTTCCACTGTGGACTGCATAACCTTCTGTGAATAGTTTCATTCATTCAATGGGAAGTGCTTTTCCTCTTCATTAAGGGTGTAGATTTTCATTATTATCTAAGCACCTAACAGGCAAAAAGGAATGTGACCAATTGCCTGCTGTGATGGTACTCTAAAATTTTCTTATGAGTAGAAATACTTAATAGTAGATAATGATGTCATCTACATGTTATGCTTCTTTGGAATTGTGTGACTAGAAGGTCTCAAGCATGAGGTGCCTGGGTCCTACCTCCCATCGTTCTTTGCTGTGTCTACTGCTGTGACATGGCAAGACGATCCTTTTTAAAAAAATTTGCTTAAGATGTGAACCTTAGGACAGCAACGTCTTCTTCTCTCTTGCCTACTCTTCTTTATGAGACTATCTGTACATCATAGCTACTTTGCTGAGGATGAATGAAATCTTAAGAGTAAAGTTGAATTCAGGGAGATTGTTAATAGCATTCAATTTAACTTTCTGTATTTATTTTTTTATTGTTACTTAAATTTTTTTTCCCAGTGTTCCAAGATTCATTCCCCATTCCCCACACTCAGTGCTCCACGCATTAGGTGCCCCCACTACCCACCACCAGGCTCTCTCATGCCCCCACTCCCTCCAAGTCCCTCAGTTTGTTTCTGTGCCCAAAGTCTCTGTTGTTTCGTTTCTCTTCCTGGATTACCCTACTTCCCATTTACTTTCCTTCTCCTACTGTCCTCCAGGTTACCCCTCATGCACCGCAAGTGAGTGACTTTCTCTTCTTGGCTTATTTCACTCAGCATAATCTCTTCCAGTCCAGTCCATGTTGCTACAAAAGTTGGATATCAATTTAACTTTAAATATGAACCTAATGCATGGACTGGCTGTTATATGTCTGGTTTGGCTAAATGTGTATCATCTGCTGTGTTTTGTCCTTTCTGTAAGAGTTCTAGGTACAGCTCTCAGTTCTGGGTCCAAATCCCACCGTGCATGGCAATTTGGGACTCAGGTTTCTGTCTTTCCATCAAATGTATCTATATTTCCTTTTTACATGAGTCTTTATGAGCTGACTGCCATAAGGGTGATTAAGTTGAGATGTTCAGTAAGTGGATGATTCCTAGATCTCCTTTCCCTGCCCCTCTGCTCCTATGGGCTTTTCCAAGAGGCCCTAGGTATTTTCTGCTACTTCCTGTTGCAGGTTTAATGTGCTTCTCTTCATTTCAATCAGATGGAGTTTTCTAAACTAGTCCCATAGGCCCTTTCTCCTTCCTTGTCCAAATGCACATATATTTCATGTTACCTAAATCCCTCCTTCCCAAATAAGGCTTTGCCCCATTCTTCCTCACTTGCAACTTCATGGTCCTTTGACTTTTACCAAATTCTGTTTTCAGCCTCTCTAGGGTCGACTTTCACACCTATGTCAGCCTCAATCACGAGTTAGTATTGAAGTTTTTCAGTGTAACTTTGGTATGTGTGTAAGAACTGGCCGGATTTGTTTTTCCAACTTGAACATCAAAAGACATCGAAAATATAAGCAGTTTGAACAGGTGGAAAAAACTGGCAGCAGATCTGTATACTGAGAGAAACACGCAATTTTGGAAAGAAAGCATTTGTGAACGCTGAGCACTGGTGTGCATGTGCACACACACACACGTGTGCACACTCACACACACAGTTCTACTAATGATTCTTCTAAGGAGACCAGAATTTCTCTATCTTCAAATCAGTTCTGAATATATTAATCGAATGCCCATATTGGACAATGCCCCATAGTCAACTCAAAGAAAAGGATGTCTTATTCTTTGTCTTATTAGATGATACAGATAAACGAGACTGCAGTACAAGGTGGGCCATTTCAAGGAGCACAAGAGAGCTAGATACAATAGAATCTGAGAAGTAGAGGTTAAATCCAGTTGGGCCATTCAGAGAAAAGCGTAATTAATGAAAGACGCACATTTGGGTGGGCTTCAGAGGATGTGTTAGTCTTTACGTTTCTTGCAACAGAAGATGATGGGGATTTTTATTTATTTACTTTTTACATTTTTATTTATTTGTTTGATCAGCTAACAGAGATCCCGTAACAAAAATCCTGGGTTTGGATTATAACACAATGAAAGAAGACACATCTGTAGTGAATATTCTCGATAAAATTACCAAAGACGGAGACCCCGAAAGTGAGATTAAGATGAAGCTTGGCATACTGCTTAAGGAGCTAGATCTGCATCTGCTGAATCATTCTCTAAAACATATTTCACTGTGAGTCTTTTAGAGAAAAGGAACCTCTAACAATTGGTTACAAAAAGTGCTTTCAGAGTTGTGTTGACACACAAAAAATAAAGTATGGAAGTTATTGCCACTGACTTAACATTTATTTCTTTTAAGACTTATTTGAGAAAGTGCTCGTGTGCATGTGATGGGGGGATGGCAGGAGGGGCTGAGGGAGAAGGAGATGAGAATTCACAGGACTCCTGGCTGAGCTCGGAGCCTGAGGCCAGGCCTTTCCCAGCACCCTGAGACCATGACTTGAGCCAAAATCAAGTCGAACACTTCACCTACTGAGCCACCCAGGCGCCCCTTAACATTAATTTTTATTGGAATAAGATTTTAGTTTATCGCATGGATATTTCTAATTCTAAAACTTAAATGTTTGCAGTTAGCATTGCGAAAGCTTTCTGCGGGCTTTCCCCTGATTCTAAGGGCATGAAATGGCCTTGTTATTTTCATTCTGCTCAGACTGACTAAAAAGTAATGGAAATAGAATTTGTAAGGTTTAAAAATTTCGTTTTTCTAGTTTTTTTCCCTCATGTTATAGTATTACCACTAAGAAATCAAGTGAATATTTAAATGAGTAATTTTAATGTTGCATTAAACATGAGTCACGGATCTCTCGATGTTTTGGCAGTGTTGTAAGATTATAACAAAGCTAAAGCTAACGGAAACATTTTAGTTGTTGTATAATTTGGCTACAGTTTTAATTATCAAAAGCAATATCTCCCCCTTCAAAAATGGAATATTTTCATGTGTTTTCTGGAGGCTGTCTTTTCGAGTGTTAAAATGCATTTCTTGCCATTCATTTCAGAGAAATATATTTGAACCCAGCAGTTGTGAAGAATGATATAGAACTGCTGAAACATTTCTCAGGAAAGGGAGAAGAAACTGTCCTGGAATCCATCGAGTACACCTCAGGTTTGTATTATTCTCAGATCCGTTTTGTGTCCTGAATAGTAATTATCATTCCAAATGCTTCAAAAGCTACATTAGGATTGAATGTTTAAAAAAACGAGAACTTAAAACTGTAACTGTATTTATCTTTTTAAAGACAACATATTTTATTTTTTGGAGCTCCTTTTAATTGATCAATAATTGGTTTCAGATTATGAATTTTCAAATGGATGCCGAGCGCCACCTTGGAGACAAATTCATGGGGAAATTTGTTATGTGTTGGTGAAACCACACGATGTTGAAACTCTGTGCATTACTTGTAGTGCCGAAGGAGTATTTTTAAATGGTGTAAGTAATTTTTTAAGAACCATGTTGACTTTGGTGCTTAGCTCCGTCTCTGTAAACGCAGGCCTGTCTCCAGGACTGAATCCTAACAACCACAGAAAATGTGATACTGTTCTATGGGATTGAAGCAGATCCCTTTGCTATGTGTTTGCTGAGCAAATCCAAAATGGTTTCAGAATTAGCTCCAGTGTTCCCCATTGCAGGCATTAAATCAGTCTTCTAAGAAATGACCTTCAGAGGGACCCACGCCACTTTATAAAATGAAAACCTCCTTAATAGTCAGTTCACTGATTAGTTATATGAGTATTAGGGGAAAGAAAAGGAGGCCCAAGGTAACACAGGAGCAATAACCATAGCTTTTACCCTAAGAGTGGAGAGGACAAAGGGAAGGAGGGGTATTCAAATGTGGGAGCTTAGAGAAAGTGCCCCACAAAGCTGGGACCCAGATGTCTAGTGGGGGGGCATCACCAGGCTCTGCTGGTGCCTTAAGATCTCAGAAGACAAGCCTTGCAGAGCTGGGATTTAAACTTCTGAGGCGTGGACCTTGCTTACATTGGTGATGGTCCCTTGGGAGATGCTTCCCCCACCCCCAACTCCCAGAACTGGGACCCACGTCTCTGAGGACCAGTCCCTTCCAGGATGTACTGGTCCCCTCGGAACTCATCAGGTCTCCATGAAACTGGCACCTAGACCTCTGAGGAGTACAATGCCAAATTTGTGCTGCTACCTCAGGAGCTCACAGGAGGATCTTTGCAGAACTGGCAGAGCTGAGACCCAGACCTTTGAAGATGGAGCCCTGGTTCGGTTACAGTGATATTTCTGAAGGGGCATAACGAGGCAGGTTCTGGGAGTGTAGGGGAAAAACCCTGGGAACTTGAACCAGCCGCTACTGGAAGCAGCTGCCACAGCCAAGGGTGAAGGGCCACGGCTGGGTTGATTCTAACAGGAGCAGTAGGCAAGGAGGAGGCAGCATGAGCCTTTCTCCCTCCCCCAAGTTTTCAGTTTCCCTTTTACTTCCCACTGACCGGAGCTGGCAAAGGAGAAACACAGTGAGCGTGACAGATTCCCAGCCCTGAGCATCACTGAGCAGAGCGAGAGCCTTCTGAACCTTCTACATTAAAAATTTTTATTTTGAGTCTCATACCTGTTCACTGAACTTAACTAGGAGCTCGGCTTTCTTCTTGGCCACTCCCTGCCCTTGGTGTCTTCAATGTAATTTGGGGCCTTATCGGCAACATGTGCAGGGAGAACACAAATCCTTAATGGGAACCCTTTATCACAGGGGCCTGTTTGGAGCACAGCTACCTCTTGGTTTGGATTGGTATCAAACGCTGGTGCCATTTTTCTTGATGCCCAGCAGGCATCTCTTGTGGCATGCCTTGTGGTGCTTTTCTTCTCCGCATGACACTGTGCCTTATGTCTGCATGGAGAACGGAGATGACTTCGATATGACTTTGCTTTCAATTTGTTTTGATGCTCCAAGAAAGTGAAATTTCCTCTTAGAAAATCAGAGACTTTGACTTTCTAGAGTGAGGCAAGGAGACTTCATTTCTATCAAAGGCTATTGACCTATGTATAATTTTATTTCGGAAACCTCCAAACATTCCTCTCAGTTTCAAAAATGAAAGGATCATGAAACTATTCAGTAATTACAACAGAATGTATAACATGCGAGAGTTATATGGGTATATATGATGTTTTGAGTATGTATAAATAAATATATATATAGTTATATATATAGATTACAGACCACAGGTTTTTGTTTTGTTTTGTTTTGTTGGCATGCACTTGGTTAAGGCAGAACCAAATCTTTCCTGTTAGGGTAGGCAAGCAAAAGAAAATGAGGAAAGGAAAGAGACAGAAAGAGGTACAGACACAAAGGATGGAGGGACAGATGGATGCATGGAGGCTCTAACTCTAGAAAATACACCTAGAGCAACTTCATTACATATAAAACAGGAGCCAAGTGTGACAAATAGGGGCTTTTCTGTGGTGGCATTCTCACCTTGGGACCTTTTATGACTTCATCAGAGGCTCTTGAAGTCATAATGCTTTTTTGCATGTGGGGGATGCAGAGGGAAAGAAGGTCTCCATCCTTTGCCAACTAGCGAAGTGCCCTACATGCATATAGGAGGTACTTAGTATGCTAAGGCATGCTGGATGGATGGATGGATGGACAGACGGATGGATGGATGGATAGTTGGGCGGATGGATAACTTTAAGAGGGAAGGGGATTGCCTATATTTTTTGATGTATAAAGACTATCATATGGATCATTGACTGAAGAAATCCTTATATGGGCTTGGGTTGTGATGTATTGATCAATTCAATAAATAATTAATAGCACCAAACTTTTTCTCCCGAAGGGCAAATCAGAGGAGGAGGGGGAAATTAATTATGAGAGAAAAAGTGAAATTTATAAAGACCTTGTCACATTTTTAAAAGAAAAATCAGCCAAATTTTCAGAAAATATGTCCAAACAGGTAAGTTAATAGACTTGAAATTTCATAGCATAGTGTTACTTGACTAAACTTCCAGTTAAGAGTAATTCTGCCTATTTCTGGCCTCTGCTTCTCATTTTTAGAGTATTTTTCACAGTAGTTTACAAAATAAGGAATATTTTAAGTGGAGTACTTTCAGAAAGTATCTGATTCTCTTTAGATAATAGGTGTAAAATATGTCAGATTGCTTCCTAAATAGCACTTTTCATCTTCCCCTTTGAATTAATAACACTGAGAACAAAGGAGTCAGCCCTATTAAGGAAGCCTAGATGTTTTGGTTATTTTTGGTCCTTTCTGGGTATCCCATGATTATTACCTAATTCGATTGTCGCAATAAAAGTGTGTCAACTGCATATGCTTAAGAACTGGGCTTCGTTTGTGTCTTTCGTGGTTTCTGAAATAGTGCTGGATGAAGAAATCAGCTAGTATAGTTATGAAATAAGATCTTGATTGAAGCTGGTATGGGTAAGAAACAATATGCAAGAAATACTAACATGATTCACTTAAGGTCCAGGCTGATTCTCAAGATGATATCAATACCACTAACCCTGCAGCAGATCATTTATCAGGCCTTATCATTTATTTTCCTTCTGACCCTGCCACTTCCGGAGCACTCTGTCTTCTTACTATACAGCTGCTGCTCTTGTCCTAAAATTTCCCTTTGTCATTGTCCTGTGAGTTTTTTTTTCTTGGTGTCTGATCACCTATTTCCTGAACTCTAGTGTTCCTTTGTTGTTGTCATAAAATACCTATACAAGACAAAACTCGCCATTTTGACCACTTTGTGTATCTCCTAGTGCCATTAATTATGTTCATAATGTGAACCATTATGTTGTCTATTGTCTATTTCCAAATCTTTTTCATCATCTCAAACCTAAAATTCCATTCTCATTAAGCAGTAACTTCCTCCTTCCCGAGTTTATAGGAACCTCATATCTACTTTCAATACATTTTTAGTCTGACTCTCTCCCTCCTTTCTTTCTGTTACTCTGATGACATGAATTTTGGAATTTTTGTTATGGTCTCACAGATCTTGGTGCTCTGTTCATTTTTTTTCCCAATGAGTTTTCCTCTTTTTATTCATACTGGGTAATTTCATGAAAGTTCATGGATTCTTCTCCTCTGTCCTCTCCATCATATTGTTAGGCCCTATCCCAGTGGGCTCTATTTTACCTTATAAATTTCAATGTTAAAATTTATTTTTGGTTGTTTTTCATATTTTCTGTTTAGTTGTTGAGGTTTTTCTAGTTTTTTTATTTGTTTCAAGCTTTCATAATTGCTCACTGAAGCATTTTTATGATAGCTGCTTTAAATTCTTATTAGATTTTCCCAACATCTGTTTCATCTTGGTATAAGCATTATCCTTTCTTATTCAAGTTGTGATCTTCCTGGTTCTTGGTCAGATGAGTATCTTTTATTTTCTTGGACCTTTGGGACCTTACCTTGTGAAATTCTGGATTTTATTTAAATCTTTTGATTTAACAGGCCTTCTCAGGCATGTTGCTGGTGGAGTCCAGAAGTTCTGCAAAGTGTGAGTTCTTCACTTAGTTTCCATTGACAGTTGTGGTGGTGTGGGGTGCCTCATTACCATTGGACGGGGAAATTCTGTTCCCGCGAAGCCTCTTCTGACACTACCCTGGCTGGGAGGGAGAGACTGCCCTCTTACATTCTCCTCATGGGGTCTCCACTTAACCCATGGGAGATGAACCCATTGCTTGGAGGTGATGACTTTATTGTATCTCTTGAGATGATCATATGATTATCCTTCTTTTTTCTGTTGATGACTGTTTACACTAAGTTTTGAGTATTGAACTAACATTCAACCCTGGGATAAATCCTTCTTGATCATTATGTCTTACCCTGTTTGATATTGCTGGATGAAATCTGGTTATATTTTACTGAGAATATTTGTGTGTATAATCATGAAGGATATGGGTTAGTAGTTATCTTCTAATGTCTTCGTTTGGTTTTGGAATCTGGGCAATGTGGCCTCTGAAATGAGCAGGGCAATAATACTTTTCTTCTTTCTGGAATTCTTTGTGTAGATTGGGATATTATTCCTAAATGTTCGATAGAATTTGCCAATGAAGCTATCTGTACCTGGAGCTTTCTTTGTTGGAGTATTTTTATACTGAGAGTTTGATTTCTTTAATAGATATATAACTATTCGGATTTCTGTTTCTTGTTGAGCTTTGGTAGTTTGTGTGTGAATTCGTACATTTTATCCAACTTATCTAATTTATTGGTATTAAATACAACATTCCATTATTATCTTTTGATGTCTGGAAGCTCTTTTGTGATGACCCCCTCTTTCATTTCTGATATGGGTCATTTGGGTCTTCTCTCACTTTATTCTTGATTAGCCTGCAAATAAGTAATTGATTTTGTTTTTTTTTTTAAGATTTTATTTATTTTTTGACACAGAGAGAAAGACAGAGAGGGAACACAAGCAGGGGGAGTGGGAGAGGGAGAAGCAGGCTCCCCACTGAGCAGTGAGCCTGATGTGGGACTTGATCCCAGGACCCTAAGATCATGACCTGAGTCGGAGGCTGACACTTAATGACTGAACCACCCAGGCACCTGAAGTGATTGATTTTATTAAAAGAACAGCTGTTTGTTTCATTGATTGTGTTGTTTGACTGATTTCCTTTTTATTTTATTTCTGCTCTTTATGATTTTTTCCTTCTGATTTTTTGGGGTTTAATTTGCTCTTATTTAATCTCAGTTTTTAAGCTCTTAATTAGCCATTGACTTGAGACCTTTATTTTCTCTTATATAAAGTTTTATTCTATAAATTTCTTTATTAATACTACATAAACTACATCCCACAGCTCTTGATATTTTTTATGCAAATCAATATATCTGAAGATTTTCCAGGTACCTTTCTTTTACCGATTTCTAGTTTAATTCCACTGTATTAAGAGAAGATCTTTTGTATAATTTTAGTCCTTTTAGCTTTGTAGACATTTGTTTCAGGCCCTGAATGTGGTCAACTGGGGTGATTCTTTTTTTGTGTACATTTGAGAAGAATGTATATTCTGCTGTTGTTGTATAATATGTTCTCTAATTGTTTTGTCAGTTTGGTTGATCGTATTACTCCGGTCTTCTGTACTGTTAATTTCTGTGTACTTATTTTGCTGATTACTGAGCAAGGAGCTTTGAAGTCTCATAATTGTGGGTTTACCTTTGCTTTATGTATTTTGAAGTTTTATTGTCTCTTTGGGTCTGTTCTGTTATCTCTTTAGGTCTGATAATATTTGCTTTCAAGTCCATTTTGATTTTTAATGTAGCCATTCCTGCAGTTTTTGATTGTTGGTTACATGGAAAGTGGGTTTTTTAATACCACAAATACGTGCTTTTCCTTTTTCGTTCAGTCTGATGATTTAACTGAAGTTTTAAAATAATTTTTATTTAATGTAACTAGTGATAGAGTTGAATTTAAATTTACTGTCTTGCTTCCTGTTTCTTATTTGTCCCATTTGTTCTTTGTTCTTTTTCCTCTTTTTCTGCCTTTTTTGTATTGAGCTTTTAGAAATGACTATTTTATTTATGCTGCTTGTCAGTTTTACTTCTTAAAAGTTTCATGGTTGCTGCCCTGTGGTATATAATGTATATATCTAATTTATCCTGTCCAACTTTAAATACTATCTTACCATTTCACAGATCGTTTAAGAACCTTACCATGGTGCACCATCAATGCCTCTCCCTTCCCTTGGCACTGTTGTCATGCGTTTTACTTTTGCATAGTATTAACCCCTCAACACATTGATACTTTTTTAAATTATTATGCTCAATTAGCCAACACACAGTACATCATTAGTTTTTGATATAGTGTTCAACAATTCATTAGTTGCATATAACATCTAGTGCTCATCACAACATGTGCCCTCCTTACTATTCTCACATCAGAGAGTCCATTATACTTTAGAATGATCAAAAATAACACAAAAGGTATTTTATATTTTTACCATTTCTACAGATTTTCACTTCTCTGTGTAGATGTGGTATGATACTCTTTCTGGTATGATATTCCTTCTGAATGAAGAACTTCATTGACATTTCTCTAGCACGGGCCTTCTGACAGTGAATTCTCTCCTTTGGCTCATCTGTGAAAGTCTTATTTTGCTTTTATTTTTGAAAGCTTTTTTTTTTTTAAATCTCTGTTTAGAATTTTGAGTTGACAGGTCTTTTGTTGTATTTTAATACTTTAAAGATGTCATTCTATTTTCTTTTGACTTACATTGTTTCAGATAGTCTCTTTTAATTGTTTGGTTTCTCCCTCTGTCTTGTGTTTTCTGTCTCTGGCTACCTGCAAGATATTCTCTCTATCCTTGGTTTCAGCAATTTGTACATGATGTGTTCCAGTCAATGCAGTGTTTGAGTTTCAATTTTTCTGGTGGTGTTGAAGAGTGAATAGGTCCAATCCTGCTGTTGTACCTGTGGTGCTTAGGAACATCACATTTCTGTCTGGCTAGCTCCAACAGAGACCTGATTTCTGAGGTGGCCCTCCCCCAGGGGGTGTCATATGCACCACAAGTTAGATGCATCAGTGACTTCCTTTTCTGAAGTTATCACCAGTGTTAATGTTCAGACAGCACCAGCTAATTCAGAAATTATAACACTGTAAAAATTACTTTTTGTTTTTTGTACATAAAGGATGTTAGATTCAGTGAAGAAAGGAAAAAAGAGGAGGAGCTTAAGGAAGCACCCAAGAAGGAAGAAGAAGAAGCCACCCTTCAGAAAGCTCTTCCTCCTTCAGGCAAGAGTGTGCTGGAGAAGAACCACATTAATTTGGGGAAGAGTCAAATGACCAAAAGATTAGAGCCAAGTTTAAAATGGAAGGCTACTGTTGATTTCAAAGAGTATGTAGAAATTTGCATGAGGGGTTTTCTAATACATCCACAGCACAGGTTACCTAACTTTTAACACAGGTTTATGTCACAGTAGAAAAGTACACAGTAGATATTGACATCTCCCGCCAAAATACAGGTTGATCCCTCCCCGCTCCTCTTCCAATTCCACGTAGAAGGATTTGGCATGAACAGGGGTCACATGTGGGCACCAGAACACAATTCACTTAGTGAGCCAGGGCGAATATCACATGAAAAAGGCAGTAAAAGACGCAGAGAGCTCTCACAGACAACGTAAACACAGCAGCAGGGACCTGATTAAGTAAGTGCCAAGAGAATTTAAAATGATTAAAATTATGTGAAGTTAAATCAGGGAAATCTTGAGAGAGACAGTGTCTTGTCTATCAATAGAACTTTATGCAAATGCCATGGAAAGGCTAGAGCCTCCAAAAATTAACAGGCCTAAGCGAGGTGGACACAGATTTGATGAATGTCTGACTTTTACAAAACTAGGTCCATTTAGGGCCCTCTATAAATAGGTGCCAAAGCACAGATTAAGGTCCAGTGTGATGTCAGGCCAGAGCAGTGGAAGTGCCTAGAGCCCTTTTTAAATTAGCAGCAAAGAGGCTTACAAGTTTCAGCCCATTTTTAATGTTCCATGTGGTTACCTGATTGGGTTAAGTAAGAACTGGGGCTTCCAGTCTGTCACAGGGGACCCTCCCCTGCAGGGATTCTGAGCAACACAGGCCGGTCATGTTTTGCAAGCAAACCCAGAGAGCAAGGAGTCCTGGGGAAAGAGACGCTCTTGCTCCTCTAATCCTCATCAATTTGGAGGCATTTGCTCTCTGTGACTCTATTTGAAAGAGTGGGAAAAAGAAATAAATGGGCTGCTCTGTTACATGGGAGGTGAATTTTTAAAATACCCCCTTTCCCAGGTGCTTATGCTTTTCAATTATGAACTGACCTAGCAATGGCTTGCCAAGGTCCATGCTAAACCTGGGAATAGCTGGAGAACCAGAGCCAGGCTCCCCTGCAGTGTTGGGTGGGGACGGGATGAGACCAGGCGGCTCTCACCCAGGGCAGTCAGCACCGGGAGTGAAAGACCCAGAGTGAAGGATCTGCACAGTGACGGCAGCCTGTTCCGCATAGAGGGTGAGATGTTCCTCCACTGTAGAAAGTACATGGCTGTGCCCGAAAGACACAGGGGCCTCGCAGGTGTCAGATGAGGCTGGAACTCGTGTAGTTGGGAAAACACATCACTGAGGGGCATGAAAATGATGGGAGCTCTGTATACATTTCCATGTCTCATTTTCTATTACTCCACATAAATTAATTTTTAAAATTAATATATTTTCAGGCACAAAAGCTTACTGAGAGACACCCAAGAGGAAAAACACGGAGGAAGACTTGAAAGGTCAGGACCACATGTTTCCCCAGGAAGAGCACAGTTGGTCCGGTAAGTATCTGTTAACAGGAGCCCTTCTTTAAAGCCTGGCCTAGTTCGCATGCAAATAACTAGTGTTCTTAACCGTTAGATCGGGGTCCTCAGATACCTATATTGGTAGCTACTAGTTATAAAAATGGTAATGTTGAATTTCTTTAAATGTACTTACAAGATCCTTTTAGTGAAGAGTTCTTTAAAATATAGGGATCCATGGGTATTCATTAGCTCTCTGTAAACAAATGAATTTAATACACATTGCAGTGAGCTGAGTGATAGGAAAATTACTCTTTACTGATCTCCTACAAGGCTAAGGCACGTTCCTGGGCCTCATTTTACTCACCACCTGTGGCCCTTATAATTCTAAAGTGCTATATGCTATTTCTCCTTAAAACAGCCATTAAGGACAAAAATTAACAAGACAGGAAACAAGTGTTCATGAGGATGTGGAGAAAGGGGAACTCTCTTACACTCTTGGTGGGAATGCAAGCTGGTTCAGCCATTCTGGAAAACAGTATGGGGGTTCCTCAAGACATTAAAAGTAGAGCTACACTATGACCCAGGAATTGCTCTACTAGGTCTTTACCCCAAAGATATGGATGTAGTAAAAAGAAGGGGCACATGTACTCCAACATTCGTAGCACCAATGTCCATGATAGCAAAACTGGAAGGGTCCGAGTTGTCCTTCAACAGATGAATGGATAAAGAAGATGTGGTTCCTATATACAGTGTAGTATTACCCAGCCATCAGAAAGGATGAGTACCCACCATTTGCATCGACATGGATGGGACTGGAGGGGATAATATGAGCAAACTGGGGCAGGACAGGAAGGGAACCTTGTAAAATAGGGACAGCTATTTAAATTTATATGTCCAGGATTCATCAATGGAAAAAGAGAACAGCTTTCCTCTGGGGTATTGGTTTTTTTAATATGACTTGGGTGTGATGAGGTAAACTCAGTATACCCTGCTCTTAACTCCAGGAGCTTTTTAGTCTAAGGGAAGTATATTTACAGATACTCCAGAGAATATAGGTTAATTTAGAATAGGTTTTAATCTGGGACCTTTGAGTTACATTACACAGATTATTAAGTAAGCATTTTCTACTAGATTTTGCTCTGTAACTGACGTAGGTTTCCTGCCATTTGTTGAACAAGAGAATACACTACACCGAAACCCATCATGTGACTTGCTGAATTAGAACCGGCGCTTCCGTTCAGGATGGCAGTTTCTCTCCCTGCAGCCCAGACAGCATAACGGCACCATTCTGTAGGACTCTCTCTGCTAGAGCACCTTTGAGAAATGTTTAAAAATCAGAGAATCTTAAAAATTAATAAAACTCAGGGGTGCCTGGGTGGCTTAGTTGGCTAAGCATCTGTCTTCTGTTCAGGTCATGATCTCAGGGTCCTGGGATTGGGCTTCGCTTCCGGCTCCCTGCTCAGCGGGGAACCTGCTTCTTCTCCTCCCTTTGTCCCTCCACCTGCTTGTGCTCTCTTGATTTCTCTCTCTCTCTTTCTCAAATAAATGCATAAAACCTTTTAAAGTTAATAAAACTTGAAAGTTACTACTACTGTGCAATTATTAGTAGCATGCTTTCTCCCACTATGCTTCAAAAGAGAATAAGGAAAGACACTTATGGAAGAGAGCACAACGGGGGCATTGGAGGGAAGAGAGGATGGAGAGGAGGAAATGAGAATGAATTAGATATGGTCATGAAAGCTTGAGGGAACTTGCTGATGTCCACGACCTTGATGTCAAGTTGGAAGCTTCTAGAATAGTAAGGAACAAAGTGTACTCCCTTTCATAAAGGGGACACATTTTGTGTGGGCACTTATGACACCACCCAATTGAACCTTCCCCGATAATAGAAATGGTTTTGATTTGAACCATCTGGTATGATAGCCACCACTACATGTGAGGGTTGAGTGTCTGAAATACGGCTAGTATGATTGAAAAACTGAATTCGTGATTATATTCCATTTCAATTCAATAAGTAAACTTAAATATAAACACAATTCAATAAATAAGTAAACATAAATGCAAATATCCCACAGATTATTTAACTACTGTTACTGGTGTCTACCCTTTTGTACAGCACAGCCATAAGACATACACTTGACGCCCTGTTCTTTTCTTACTATTTTCCTTATTATTATTGCATACAAAGCAACAATAATGAACTGTACTTGGTATAGAGACAGGGGTTCACTCATCTCCTCACTTAGATCTTAACAAAGATCTTCTAGAACTCAGAAGGTGTTGATATCTTATTCATTGTTTATGTTCATATTACTTAAATAGTAATGGTTATAATCACATCCATGTTATAGCATAAATATATTTATTGTATCTGGTGGTTATTGTTCTTAGTAAGAGTGCCGAGAAGATTGAGGAAATTATTAGTGAGAGCTCCTCAGAGAGTGAGGAAGATGAAGAACCATCTGATCATCGTCAGGAAGCAAATGCAGATTTGCCATCAGAATACTGGCAAATTCAGAAGCTGGTGAAATATTTAAAGGTAAGAGCTTTTGTATTGTGTTTACAATGATTATTTTAATTCCTCTCCCAAAAATGTTTATTATGTTTCTTTCAAGTAAACATAGTAAAAACCCCTGTCATTATTTAAGTGTGAATAGAGAGAGGTCTGATTACCCTGAGGATAGCAGAGTTAGCCTCATGGAGCAGCCAGGCTGCCTGGTACAAGCCCTTTCCCCTGGGCCACAGTAGTGAGTGGATACTATGACTTACTACCATTTTAATATTTGTAGTATGGTGTGGTGGCAAGAGCTTGTATTGTTTTGAAGTTAACTACAACTAAATTCTAGGCTGTGTCGCTTTCTAGCGGTATGGCTGTTGGTTATGGTTTTGAGCCTTATTTTTCTTAACCTATGCAATGAAGTTAATATCTGTCCTATAGGATTTCTTTAGGGTTGGAAACACATATTTGAAAGATGTGGCATAGTGTTGTTGCTACATTGTAGGTGCTTAAAATATGTAGCAGTCCCATTTCATTACTCTCAATGTAACATGTATAAAAACATGTTACATAATAATGTCCTATATAATGTATTTAAGGCTTGAATGGGGACAGGGCAAGGGAAATGATTTGCCAAAACCCAGATTAATATTAATGATTAACTGATACTGATAATGTCCAGGTAGGCCAGGTCTAAAGATGTAGTTGAGAAGTACTTGTAAAAATAACATTTTTACTTAGCTCTTAGTTTCCTCCAGCTTTTCTGTCTTTGATCAAATGAACCAAGGCATTTGCCAGTGCCTTTGCATATGTAAAGATATTTGTATGATTCCAAAATTACTTAAGGGTACTTTCCTGATGTCTTCGAGGTCATTCAAAGCTGACAGGTAAAATAATTTCTATGCACATTTTTGTGAATTCAACAAACACCCTCTGCGTGGACAAAGCCTTAAGGAAAAATTTCCTTTTGCAAGAATATTATGCCCCCCTTTCTTAGCATGGCCCCAGCTGCAATTCCCTGCATTACTCAGAAAAAAATTCTGTTTTCCTGAACCCTGAATCCCAAGAAAAATTAGTAAAGGAATTGGGAAATTGGGAAAAAGTATTCTAATTTTCCATTGCGATAGAGATATTAATGGCCAAACCAGAATCTGGGCAAGCAAGTAAAATATTTGCATTGTTAAAAAAGGATAGGAGCTTCTATGAAACAAATCCTAATGTCCACCTTGGCTATGCTTTTGAAAGTCAATTTGACCAATATCAGTGCAAAATGAAAAAATTTTTGTGTGTGTGTTTGTAATATTTGTTGTGAAACAAAAATCAAGACCACTGGGTTAGTTGATACTTTGTTTTAAAATTTCATCTTATAATAATTAATAATAAATATTTTTTATATTAATATAAATATATAAATATCATCTTTCAATTTTAAAATGGCTCTGACTTGACATTTATTTTGTGGTAATTTTGCCCTTTTTTAATATTGTCAGATATCAGAAGGAGGTCATTTTTATATGTTATTGCAATTGATGTTGGAGCTATTTTTCTTTTTTTAATAGAAAATCTCTGAAATTGTTAACATCTCTATCACAAAAAAAATGATTTACTGTTTATTATTATGGAAAATGTTCACTATGATGGTCACCATTATTACCTAAAAACATACAAATAAAATTTGAGAAAAAACATGGAATAACTTATTTCAAGAATTCCTGAGAATTTCGGGGAATTTTGATTTCTTATTCTGGGATCTTGAATATTCCTATCGGTTGGGAATTTGGAAATTCTAGCTGGAGCACAGGCCCCATGCTCAGGAACACCCCCTTGGCAGGCGTCTTTGCATACACACCATGCCATCAACACAATGACCCAGCCCAGCGTGCGTATCACCAATGTCCAGACTCAGGAGACCTTCCCCGTGGTACCTCTGCTCCTTTACCGAACTGTGGATCTTCCCACGATCTCTCCTCTTCTCATAAAGCACATGTCACTCTGGGTGGAAAATGGCATCATAGAACTTTGCCACCCAGCACTTGAACACCTTGAGCCAGACGGGTGCTGCAGCTCCGACATAACCTCTTGGAAGAAGATTTTAAGAGCCCTGGTGGTTAGCCAAGGAATTCCGGTCTCTTAACTTCATTTCATTAGTCAAAGGAAATAAAGAGTCAACGAGCACGTATTGCATGGAGCACTGGGTGTGGGGCATAAACAATGAAATCTTGGAACACTGAAAAAATGAAATAAATTATTATTTAAAAAAAAAGTCAGCGGGAAAGAAGCAGGGATGGGCCAGGTGGCAGACTAAGAGGACAGTTAGAAGCACGGCCTTCTGTGTCGGAAAGACTCTGGCTGAGTCTGTGGTCTGGCCACTTACTGGCTCAGCAGTCTGGAGGCAGTTGGCTGACCTCTCAAAGCTTCAGTTTTCTCAGTGGTCAAGGTGGCAAAAATACAAGTTCTCGTGCTTTAGGATTATCATGAATTTCAAATAAAGCCCAACACATGTAAAGTGCTTTGTAGAGAGTGCTCAGGACTTGTTAGCATTAATAATGACTTCTATAACATATTAGTACTATAGACAACATATGATGTGGAGTTTTCTTGACTTGCACAGATGGCCCATATTTTTGCTTTAAATTTTCTAGTAACCAAGAAAAGGAGGGAAATGCAGTGAGTTAATACAGTGAGGGAAAGGCTCTTACCATCATTAGGTAAAAATAGCCCAGTTGCAATGTGTGTAACTGATCCTGGGACTAAGAGCAGAAGGAATTTTCTCCCTGAGGACTTAACGAAGGAGACAGTGAGTTTGGTAGTGAATGACATCCTTAATAATATCCTCCCAGTGAACATGGCAATGAGAGTTTCTCATAATAGCCTAAATATTGAATAACTGTCTTGAGTTTTTCAACTATTTAGGATAAGTCTGTATAATATGAGGCCAAAAAGGGATGCACTATTTCTGTCCCAGAACAGCTAAGGAAAACATTTATTGATGAAGTGCTACTTAAGCTTGCGTAAGTTATTCATCAATAAATCATGTGCAAATGTGATACTTTTGGCCAGACAGTAAATTGCTTGGAATTATTATAGTTCCCACAGGTAGATATTCTTAACATAGCCAATAAAAGAAAAAGTATATCTACAAATGATTTCAGGCTTTTTGACACAGATAAATGTTTTATATGGGGACACAAAAGGATGTTAAAACTCTATGAAATGCAAAATTGACTGTCTCTAGGTAATCTCAAAATAAATACACCTGACATTTTAATTTGCAAACTTGTGCCTTAAATGTAGGCTTACGCTAGCAGAGAAATGTTAATGTTGACCTGACTTTCTACTTATCATCCAAGTACAGCAATGTCTGTGATTATTGAAAAAAATTTGATGAGCTCATTAATACCCAAACAGGTCAACGAACTATAGCTTGTTATTTATCCAGAGCTATGAGCTCAGATCTTGGCATGTAAGTAAAGGGAGTTTGTATTTAATTATTTGGCTTTGACATACATTCATTCCAACTTACAAGTTTTATATACATATATATTCTTTTAATCTAGATTTTTAGAACACAATTTAATTTTTAGACTAATGAAGACTTTGCATTTTTACTCACCAACTTTCCAACTTCTGTTCCCCCAAGTAACTAGTGAGTCTATACCCTAATTCTAAATGAAGCAATAAACCAACTTTTCACCTTCTTTAGCGAGAAACACATATTCTGCCTCTGTTATCTTTATGGTTCAGCTTGCCTGTCCTGACAGCTGTATGAGTAGAAGGACCATATTAAACTCATTTCTGTGTCTTGCAGGGTGTCTAGCCAGTGAGCACAGGCCTACCTCTCCACCCTCTGCTCAGAAGGTGTGACGGGAGACAATGGGTTTCCAAGGGTTGAGGCTGAGCTGTTCTTCATGCTCAGCTCCTGGAGAACTGTTTTTCCTCCTTCTGAGCCAGTGTCCTTCCTTCTGTTATTGACATCTCCCCAACCTTCTCTTACTCTCCTCTTTCCTCCTCTTCCTGTTGCCTTTCTCCTCGTGCATATGCCGTTTTAATGCTGTATTTGCTAGCTTTCTATGAATATTATTTTTTTCTCCCTGGCTAGGGCCGCTTCAGAATCTCGCAATTAACATGTTTTGCTTTGGATCAACTGCAGCAAAGGGGAAGATAGTTTGTTAAGAGGTACGCCCTACACTAATTCTGTGAGTTTCCATAAAAATGCACAAATTTTACTCATTAATCAATGATGTGGAGAACGCCTTGTGAAATAAAATTGCAGAATTTTATTTTGTTTGGAAATGTGGATTCATCACAGGTATTACAGTATTCTAAATTAGTACAAATAGGTGCTCTTCAGTAAAGTGAGATAAAATGTTGAAATGCTGTAACTGTAGGTAGAATCTGCCTTTCCTATACATCTCGTACACAGTGTACATATCATTGAACTGAAGAATTAATTTCAGGACACAAGGTTGCAAGCCTATTGAAATCCAGTTCAGTGTAGATTGAAGGAGGATGGGGGATAGAACTTAATACTATAGAATAAAGTATTTCAAGAGAAAATTGAGGAGATTATAGAGTGATGCGCAGAATGCTGTTGGTCAAGATTTTAGGTAGTTTGGAGGGACAGCAGAGCCGAGGTCTAGCATCATGCTTTATCTCCCTTGTAGGCATTTCCTTGTCACTTGAGGATAACCCATCAGTACTATCCTGGCATCAGCTCTAAGCTCAGATGGGAAATGATTAGCAAGCAGGCTTATAGATGTCCGCCCCTGCTCTGAAGTGCTGCATTCAGCTGGTATTCCTCAGTCCTTCCTGCAATAATGGAAGAATCTAAGGTTAATTCCCTGGGCCATGTTCCCAGGTATGTCTCCTCCCTGCAGGAGACGGATTTCTACACCTGGGATTTTGATCAGAGCCCAGCCTGGGATTGGGATGAAGAAAGCATGGATTTGGAAAGCTGAGTCTAGCAGCAGTTGGTACACAGAATGAATCAGAGTGGGAAGAGACAGAAGGCCCCTGATAAGGAGGTTGCATTGATAGTGAGAGTGCTTTGGGGGCTTGGAATAGGCTTATGTCCTTGCAAGCAGCAGAGATGGCTGGGAAAGAAAACAGGCCAGTTTATGAGGTTTGGGGCAGATTAAGTTGAAGAGAGTGAAATACCCAAAGAGAAATGCCCATGCCTCAGTTGGAAATAAAGGACTGAAGCTCATATTCTTCATTAGAAATCGAACTACTCCTTCAGAAGCAGGGGGATGAATGAGCAAGTGGAACATACCGGCTTGTTTTTGTCTTTTTATTCATGATTGAATAGGACCTCTTTAGAGCACTTCAGAAAGTAGGTGTCTCCCATTCGAGTTAGTACAACCAAGGCAATATTTTTAGATCAAATTCCAATGTTATTTCAATAGCAGTCTTTCCTTAAGTATTAGTTTGCCATCTTACAGAGTGCTTCATCAGTTAAAAAAGAAATCTTAGAGAAAGTAACATTTTATTAGGTAATTTTATGCAACCAGCTAGTAGATAAAAAAGATTAAAGAGAGATAGGAAAGTTTGAAGCAGAAAAAGAAAAATGTTTATTTTTAAGGTTTCCTTCCAGTTTAAATCTCCTGCACACTAAAACCGTAAGGATCTAGCTACTGAAGTCAGGAAACGACACGCTTTTTAAAGCAAATTCCCAAATGTGCTATAGTTCTTGAATCTGTGGTCTGTGCGATCTTTGTCCCCGAGTCCCAGGAGGATGGCGATGCTGTCTGGACACCGGTCACTCAGTGGGGAATGGCTAATACAGGCTGCTGAGTGGCAGCGTGATCTCAGCTGGGCATTACCACACATTTATCCTCTTTCCCCACCCACCGCGTGTTGGTGAGGGACAGTGCCTCAATTTTTTTTATCAAACTTTATCAAATTCATGAAACACTGCTGTTGATTTCACCTTGCATGTGTGCCAGGGGTCTTGCTAGTTATTTTTCTATTATGTATCCACAAATTCAGATTTCTCAGGCCAGGAAAAGTGAAGGTACTTGCTGCTCCCCCCCCCCCAGCTTAGCCATGACATCTACTTTACCCTGACATCTCAAAGAATCACATCAGAACTTCCACAAGGCCTCCCAGGAGACCCTGCAGGCTCTGCCCTTGGCGTGTTTTAGATGTGTCCCCGCTGGAAGCGGATTCGCCACAGAGACATTTTGAAACTTTGAAACCTTTGTTAAAGACTACTTTTGTGGCGTTCAGTTCCTTAATGATCTTTCAGGAACTGATTAAAAACACACACACACAAGCACACACACAACCACCTTAATTGGTTAAAGAGTTCTTGTAAGTGGTAAGTGGGAGTTATAGGATTTTTCATTGCAGGAATTTGATGTACTTTGCAATCAATTACAGTTAATTAAATTCCTTTCCCATTACTCAGGTTTTGGGTATGGAGGGGCAGGTAGTGTGATCCTGGTTTCATGGGCGGAAAAGCTGAGAAATAGTTCACTCTGGGCCACACAGAAGGCGAGGCAGCCGTGGGCCAGGCTGGTGTCCAGGCTTCTGTCTTTACTGCCTGTCGCCTGGTTATTCTATCCCCCTGTCAAGAAACTCAGGGCCCAGGGGGCCTGCAGGCCTTGCTGTTGTGTGCTCCGATTTTCTCTCTCACTTGGTTTTCTTCGTTTGAGTAAGAGACTGATTAAACAGGGAGCACTTCTTAACAAAGGAATTCAATGTTCATTTCTAGAAGGCAGTAAGAGAATGTGCTCTTTTGCTAAATTAAAGAGATGGAGAAGATTATGATAGGACAGCATTGGTCGTGTTCAACAGACTCTTTCAAAAATGGAAAACAGTGGTTACTGTTGATATAGTCCAATAAATGCCAGTAGTTAGAAAGGAAAATTACTCCCACCTTCCTGAAAAACAGTCTTTAAGTTAGTACATATGGTGTTGCATTGATGTGGGTTAACTTTAAAAGAACATGTCTCCATGACAAAAAAAGAGTAGAAGGAGTTTTGTATTTAAAAAAACAGACAAAAAAACACACACTATCTGTTAGAAATCATAAGATATTTTAAGTTGCATCATCTAAAAAATTCTTTTTTTTTAAGATTTTTATTTATTTATTTGACAGAGAGAGATCACAAGTAGACAGAGAGGCAGGCGGAGAGAGAGGAGGAAGCAGGCTCCCTGCTGAGACTCAACTCCATCCCAGGACCCTGAGATCATGGCCTAAGCTGCAGACAGAGGCTTTAACCCACTGAGCTACACAGGCGCCCTAAAAAATTTCTTAGTAGAGTTTGCATTTATTCAAACTTACTCTTAAATAATGTAGTGTAAATCATGAACATATTTTAAGTATTTGGATTACTTGAGATGTGTATAACTTGTATGTTTATAAGTTACCCCCCAAAAAATTATCCCATTTTTATGAAAAAGAGGTGATGGAAGTGATGGAGAGGCTCCTCATCTCCGCTGAGGAATCTATACTCCATAGATAAACTAATAAGCTTTCAAGCTATAAGCTATAAACTAATAAGTTTTCAAGCTATAAATTCTTTTTGTGCCTTGGCTCTCCTAAACAAACAAGAGTGGAGAAAGGCAAAGATAATGGGGTAAATATGATAAAGTAATGCTAGTGAATTCTAAGTTTAGACTACCTTAGCTAGCATTGTACAACTACATCAATTTACCTACTGAAAAATGACAACATTAGAAGTCACAAAAGGGGTTTCTTAAGCTTTAACTCCTTCCTTCCTTCCTTCCCTCCTTCCTTCCTTCCTTCCTTCCTAAATGCTCACTGTGAACTCGCTCAGCTAGAGTATAATGATATGATATTACACATTGGCTATCTAGCTAGTCATAAGATTTTCGATTGGAAAAAATTTTGCTAAGTTTTATGTGACATTCTGTTTAGTTTTATGTAATCTGAAAATGTAATCAGTATTTTGGGGAATATGTTGCCTGATGTGTTGGCAGCAACACTAGAGTTTCTCCCTCAAAGTATGCTTTCCCCCAAATTTATTTGAGAGGTGAAATAAATTGTAGGAAAGTAGAGTTGCCTAGTTCCTAGTTTACATAATGCTCTAGGCTGATCTACTTTTTATTTTAAAAACACATACTCATGTCCTGTTATAGAAGTTGGAGCACACTGAAGAATTTATAAAGATAAGAGTTCAGGAGTAAAAGGTAAAAGTGATTTTTTCATTTTATATACTTCTGTTGTACTCACTATCAGAAGTTGCGTATTTGTAGGGAAAGTATAAAGATCCAGGTCCCTTTCTGGTCCACGAGCCTTTGCTATTCCCACAGTCAAGGGCTGCAGCTCCTTTCCCAGCCCCTGCCCTCTGGTGTTTCTGTGGCACGCAGGGCTTAGCAGAAGCACATGCTCCTCTTCCAATCCTTACCTCCTTTCTGTATTTAAATCATTAAAATCTTATAAAAATAATACTTTAACATATGCCCTTGGGAACATTTAAGCTATGCAAAAGAGTAACAGGGAAAGCCCACTTCCAAATGTTTCTGTGTATATACATACACATCTATAATTTTTATACACAAATGAAGTCATCCTATTTGTTATGTGACATTTTGCTTTTTATATTGAATGTCTTCTCAGTGATCTTCCATGTCTCACTCAGTCCTTTTAATTACCATGTAGTATTTCACTATATGTATCTATCAATAACTTAGGTAACAGTTCCCTTACTGAGAACATTTTGCCTTGTCCCCCAAATCAATTTTTATTATTACAACACTGCTGCAGCAAATTTCTTTATATATTCTTTGGAAATGTAGCCTATTTCTGTAGGATAGATTTTTTGAAGTAGAATTGCTTGGGTCAGAGTATGGACATTGAAAATTTTGATAGTTCTAACAGGGAGATGTTGTTCAATGGGTGCAAAGTTTTAGTTTCATAAGCTCTAGAAAGCTGCACAGCATAGTCAACAACATTGAATTGTGCATTTGAAAAATATAAGAGGGTATTTGCTCTCATAGTAAGTATAAACACCACAAAAAGGGAGGAGGCATAAGGAAACTTTTGGGGGTGATGGAGACGTCTGTCACCCTCACTGTGGCTATGGCTTCACAGGTGTACGCAGATCTCCAAGCTCATTAAATTGGTTGCATTAAATATGTGCAGTTTCTTGCATATCAGTTCCACCGCAGCAAAGCTATTTTAAACAGGAGAATATACGCACATTGAAGTTTGAGAAGTACTCCACCAAAATCTTCTATATTGAAAGGGAAATAATGAAAAGTAATAAGCCAACCAAGCTTGGTGTGTCTAAAAAATTTTTTTGATGGCTCCTTACCCAAAGCAAATGTCAATTTACATGTAATTAATATATACCAATGATTTTCAACCTTGAATGCAGAGTGAAATCATCCAGGCCCCTAAAAACAAAACAGAACAAAGACCCCGATTCCCAGGTAACATTCATGGAAGTTTTAAACAAATGGGTCTGAAGTGGGATCTGAGCATTGTCTTTAAAATCTTTCTAGGGTATTAAAATTGTTTATCTAGAAATAAGATTCATTGTTACAAATTCTCACTAACCTACAGTCTTTTTTTATTTCTTATTTTGGCCAATTCCAATTGGGGAGGGAATGTATCTTGTGTGAATTTGCATGTTCCTGATTACTAGGGAGATTGGTAAATATTTTCATGTGTCTAATAGGCATTGTACACATTGCCTATTTTTAAAAAATATTTTTATTTATTTATGTGAGAGAGAGAAAATGAGCTGGGAGAGGGGCAGAGGGAGGAGAAGCAGGTTTCCTATGGAGCAGGGAGCCTGATGCAGGGCTTGATCCCAGGACCCTGGGATCATGACCTGAGCAGAAGGCAGATGCTTAACTGACTGAGCCACCCAGGCACCCCACTGCCTATTTTTCTGTGGTTGTCTTTTGATTCTTAATGCAAATTAATCCTTTGTTACATTATTTGCAAATATTTTCTCTCAGTTTGTCTTTTTATCCATTCTTCTGTTTGAAAACTTTAAAATTATACATTAATAACTATATTGACTTCCCTTCATGGCTATATTATAAACTGTGTCTTAAGAGCTAGGAAGATTTTTCTGAAGTCATTCCAAGAGAACAAATTTTTTTCTATTTCCTCCTAGTAGGTTTATAGCTTAAAAAAAAAAGTTCAGATTCTGAATCCATCTTGATGTCACTTTATGTATAGTGTGAGGTTGGAATCTAATTTTACTTTTTTTTTTTTTGATGTAAAGTCCATTGTTTCAACACAGATTATTGGTTCTTCCACTCTTTCAATGATTGGAGATACTACCTTTATCAAGTATTGTCATCTCATATGTGAGAGTTTGTTTCTGGATCTTATTCTCTTACATTGAGTTATTTGGAAGCTCCCATGCCAATTCCTTGCTGTTTAAATTACTGTCTTAGTTACTGTAACTTTGGTGTATTTTATATTTGATTGGCCAGAGATTTCTTAAATTTTTTAAAACGACTTTTGCATATTTTCCATTCCAGATCACTTTTAGAAAAGTTGAAAATCAAATTAAAAAAAAAAAAACCTCAAAAATGCTGTTGGGGATTTTGGTCGGTCTACATGAATTTATAAATTACTTCTGGATAAATTATAATTTTTTCAAGTTCTTATTTAAATTCCAGTTAGTGAACCACAGTATAGTATTAGTTTCAGGTGTACAACTTAGTGAATCAACACTTACATACAACGCAGTAGCTCATTTCAATAAATGCTGTCCTTAATCTCCATCCCTTACTTAATACTTACGCCTCCCACTTCCTTCTGGGTAACCATAAGTTTGTTCTCTTTCATTAAGGCTCTGTTTCTTAGTTTTCCATTCTTCCCCACCACATGTTCTTTGTTTTGTTTCTCAAATTGCACATGTGAGTGAAATCATATGGTATTTGTCTTTCTCTGACAGACTTATTTCACTTAGCATTGTACTCTCTAGCTCCATCTATGTTGTTATAAATGGCAAGGTTTCACTCTTTGATGGCTGAGTAATATTCTGATATATATATATATATATATATATAACATTTATATATATATATAAAATGTGTTCTTTAATCAGTGGACATTTAGGCTCTTTCCATAATTTGCTATTGTTGATAATGCTGCTGTAAACATTGGAGAGCATGCATCCCCTTGGATTATATTTTTGTGTCCTTTAGGTAAATACCTAGTAGTGCAGTTGTTTGATTGTAGGGTAGTTCTATTTTTCTCTTTTTGAGGAACCTCCATGTTGTTCTTCAGAGTGGCTGAATCAGTTTGCATTCCCACCAGCAGTGCATGAGGTTTCCCCTTTCTTCACATCCTCACCAACATCTCTTGTTTCCGGTATTGTTAATTTTATCCATTCTGACTGATGTGAGGTGATATCTCATTGTAGTTTTGATTTGTATTTCCCTAACGACGAGTGATGTTGAGCATCTTTTCATGTGTCTGTTGGCCATCTGGATGTCTTCTTTGGAGAAATGTCTGTCTGTATCTTCTGCCCATTTTTTAATTGGGTTATTTGCTTCTTGGGAGTTGAGTTTTATACATTCTTTATAGATTTTGGATACTAACTCTTTATCAGGTATGTCATTTATAAAAATCTTCCATTCCATAAGTTGCCTTTTAGTTTTATTGATTGTTTCCTTTGCTGTGCAGAAGCTTTTTATTTTTATGAAATTCCAATAGTTTATTTTTGCTTTTCTTTCCCTTTCCTCAGGAGGCATTTAAATCTAGTAAGTCGATGTCAAAGAGGTTGCTGTCTGTGTTCTCCTCTAGGATTTTAATGGTTTCCTGCCTAACATTTAGGTCTTTAATCCATTTTGAATTTATTTCTGTGGATGGTGTAAAAAAGTGGGCTACTTTCAATCTTTTGCATGTTGCTGTCCAGTTTTCCCAACACTGTTTGTTGAAGAGACTTTTTTCCACTGGATATTCTTTCCTGCATTGTTGAAGATTAATTAACCATATCGTGTGGGTTTGCAAATTTTAATAACATTCAGTTATCCTATTCAGCAACATGGTCTGACCATTCATTTATTTTTCAATTTATATGTATTTTAGTAAAACTTAATAGCTTTTTTCCATATACTTTCAACACATTTCTTGTGACATCTACTCCTTGATATTTTTGTTATTATTATTTTACTAGTACCGGCATGGGAATATTTTTCAAATTATACCTTTTGATTTGTTATTCTTAGTGCATTGGGGGAGTTACTCATTTTTGAATGTCACCCTTCCATCCAGTCACTTTATTGAGCTACTTTTATTAATTATCATAATTAGTGTATTCTTCTGAATATTTTTAGGAAGGCAGTTATATTTGCTACAGATTTTTCCTCATTGCAGTGATTAGGACATTCCAGCAGATTATCTATTTCGGTAAATGTTCCATGTCTATTTAAAAGGAATGTGTAGGGAATGCTTGCATTGTTCCGTACCCATTCCCAATAAAAATTCTCTGCAAACTTGTAATGCAACAGTCTGAGTCTAATTTCTTTTCTCTTCTGGCACAGCATTTTCTCATTTTCTTTCCTGGAGTTGTCTTGAGTCTCATTGCTTGAGTCTGAGGTTTATGAGTGCTGAATCATCAGTATAAAATCAATTTGCAAATAAACAGAAGGCAAAGCAATGCATTTTACCACCTTGACTTATGTGGTCATATGCCACTCACTTTGAGCACTGACTTTTTACCGTTTCTGACCTGGGAGATGAAGAGGGTCTGGAAGCCAGTCTCTGTGCTGGGTGCCAGACCCTCTGTCATCATCAATAAATAGTCACTGGCGGGGCTTCACTTTTCTTCCTCCTCTGAGTGGCAGGTTTGGAGGAAAAAATACTGAGAACATTGAAAGCCAGCTGGATGGTCGTGTGACAGCTGTGTCACCTCACCGGGTCTCACCCGCTGCCCCTTGATTGCACACAGGGGCCTCCTTAACTTGCTGTCACCATATGGGACGCTGACTCGGAATCACGGCCCTGTGAACGTGTGGCCCACCAGAGTTTCATCTACTAGCTTTATATTAACTTTTTCTGAACCACATTACTTGAAGTCTTTATGACACATAATGAGTCACCTTGACCTCTTAATCCCAGTTACTTCTTGTCTGGGTAGCTGCAGTAACCCGCACGGTCGCCACATGTCCCATCTGTCCACTCCTTGCAAGGGCCTCCTCAGCCGAAGTGATCTTTTAAAAATGTACTCATCTCATGTGAGTCCTCCCTTACTCCCCCAAAACAACACCTTTGAATATTTCCTCTTAATCTTGCATAAAGATTAAAAGCTTCAACCTGGCCTGTGGGCCCAGCAGATTCCTTTGCCCATCTAGTTTTTCAGCTTGTCTTCATTTGCCACTCATGCTCTGGGTCTCAACCACCCTGGACTTTGTGAGGTCTTAAACAGGCCACGCTCCGCTCCTTTGTAGGGCTTTACACACACTGTTTCTTCTGACTGGTGTGCCTTTCATCACGTCCCTCCTCCTCTACCAGGGAAGGCTCCCACTGTGTCCACACCTCAGTCCACATATGCTTTCCTCCGGGAAACCTTTCCTGAGGTCCCGACCCAATCAAAGCCCCCTCCTGCAAGCTTCCATAGCCCCATGCTGCTCTCCATATAGCACTTCTTAGACATTTTCATTTATTTGTATGGGCTTAAAAAATTAAAATCTTTCTTCTCCACAAAACTTAATGAGCTCCATGAGGCAAAGACCAGGCCTGTTTTTTCTACCAGGATGTCTCTAATTCCTGGCATCAGACTTGGTGAATAATAAGTGGGCAAATTTGTTGAATGAAATAATAAAAAAGTCGTTGGAGGCAGCATGCTCCCTGATTTAGTCTTGAATACAGTCCTTATCTTAACTTAGTAAATGTTTATTTCTTCATTATCAGTAGTAAGAGGGTTGGAGGTAGGTATAAGTCTATATACCAGATACAGTAATAGTCTTTTATTTCAAAGATTTTGTTTAAGACAATGAGAAACATTATTTAGAAAAGTGTCCTCTACTGATCTTTTCTTTCCAAAAGAAATTTTGAGGAAAATGAAGGAAAGCAACATTCATTCAACTTTGGCATGTTGGAAGCGTGATTTTGACAATGAGCAAAAGCCTCCCGGTCATAGAAAGGAATGCAAACTGCCAAGTGTCCCGAAGGTTCACAGAGCCTCCAGCCTCCTTCTCCATGTCTGAGGAGAAACAGGGGTGAAAGACAATGAGCAAAAGGCTTGTATTAATTTAAGAAATGGAAAAGCTTACTGGAGGCATTCTTCAAAACCCTTCAGAAGCTAGTAAAATAATATTTTACTCTATTTTCTCCGACTCTTAAAATTTCACAAATGCAAATACACGATAAAATGTGAAAATAAGTATTGGCAATTAATTACAATCTCAGGGGAGATTTAATTGAAAAATGAGCACATTTGCACCGCTTCTCTTTAGTAAGATGTTTATGGCATCTGGTCAAAGTAGAACAAACATTTGAAAATCCTTTGACATAGCTGGTATTTAAAGAATAGCAATTGGCTAACATTTGTGGCTCTGTATGTTGAATATTTTGGCTCCCATCCTCTGGTATTCATTCTGAAAGATTTATAATCCTTTGGGGAGTGTGGTCAGTGACAAGAGTAGAACTAAATCCTGAAATGTGGAAAAACTAACTTTCCCTAATATAAAACTGTTCTAAAAAAATCTCTCAAGCCTATGAATATGTTTCCAGATTTTCAGAAAAAGCTGATGATTTACAGAATTTTTTTTCTACAAAAAAAAGGATCTAACTTCTTAATGATAAATGTAAATTTTCCATCCTTTGGCTTCAAAATTGGCTTAGAGATAACTCAGAAAAATATAACCTCTTACCTTATGGGCACCTACCACAACCACACGACTCTTTAAAAATGTTATGTCATTGGTTATGATGCATATGATGAAATAAAGCACAAAAGATAGAAACGATCGAGAAGAGAAAAATTTAGGAGACCTCGAAATGAAATAGGAAACAATGACTGTGCTGAATGCATAAGTAGAAAAATGCTACCAAAGAAAATATGATGCAAGAAAAGCAGTCAAGACGGTCCTCCATCACACACGACTGAGAATGCAGGGACAGCACGTTCTTCAGCGTCTGACGTGCGTGGGTGGATGCTGTTGGCCTGATTGAGGCATGACATGCTTTTTGATGTCTTCTCGCTTTCAAGTCACACTTGAGTCTGAAGCCACTGCCTAAAGAACTCTGTCTGAGGCTCCTGGTTTGCATTTTTAAACTTTTAGTGTGGGAAGCTCTGCTTCTTTGGGTACCCCCGCGGAACTTTCAGGTTCCTTTCAACTCATTTAAATTAAGCAAAAGGGCCTTGTTAAATAATTGTTTCTTCTCTCTCCCTCCTTTCTTTTTTTTTTTTTTTTTTTTTTTTTTTTTTTTTTTTTTTTTTTTTTTTTTTTTTTTTTTTTTTTTTTTTTTTTTTTTTTTTTGCTTTTTCCTATATTATTTTCTTGAATTATGGCTAGCATTTAGATTCTTCTCTATGGTTTATGAGATATCTGCCTTCTGTTTTCTAAAAGTAAGACAGCAGAAGGGCTACTGTGTGTGTTCGTGGGGAGAAGTGGTCTATACCACAACAAGGGAGGTTATAAGATTGAAAGTAATCGGTGAAGGACTTACTATTTTATGTTTCAAAACCAACTGTAGGACAATTGGTGGAGTTAAAAATTTCTCTCGATATTGAGAAAAAGACATTGAAAGCTACAAGAACAAAACTCATTATTTTCAATGTAAATAACGAAATGAAAGCTTTTGCCATTCTCAACTTAATCTTGAATATAGAGGACAGGCTGTATCAACCAGAAATAAAACTAATATGGTGTCAACATAGGACAGTGGTTTGTAACATTTTTAGAGATGTAGATGGACTTTTCTGGAAAGGTCAAGAGGAAAGGCTGAAGTCCAAACCTTTTCATCTCTTTGATACTTGCCCTCTTATAATCCCACTTCAGTTTCTTATTTTAAAAGTAACACATTGTATTGAACTTACAAATGGATTTGCATGTATGCATGTGTGATGTGAAGGAGGGGATTGAGCTGCTTGAATACAATTTCCATTTTTGTGTTCAGTGTATATATTATATCTATGAATGTGCATATATAATAGATATATAGCAATATAAAGTAATAATTAGCAAAAGAGAATAAACATAATTTGTAACTGTCTTACCCTCTAAAAGGAGAGAGAGATTTATTTGAGGCCATTCATGCTATGTTTTGAGGTCAAGATCCAAGGCCATCTTTCATAAGCACCTTTTACAAAAACAGCTTAATTTTAGCTCCATTAGAAATACTGCTCTTGTGTGTTATGAACTATTTCAGCACTTACACTGGAACTCTTATTCACCATCCAGTTTTGAAAGCAGAAGAAATAATATGTACTATGCACTGTCCTTCAGAAGATTTTCAAAGTATTAGTGATGGGTGGACATTGCTTAAGAATTCCTGCAGTGAATTCTGATCATAATTTCCTGGCAGGTCTGTTTCACTGATCAAAGGAGCCATTCCCCACTACACTTGACATCTGGTGATTAGCGAAGCTGACACTGATTGCATTATTCTCTACATTGGGCCAGGATTGTGCTCATGATACTGCAGGCGGCGGTGGTGGCAGCAGCGGCTTCTTCTTCTTCTTCTTCTTCTTCTTCTTCTTCTTCTTCTTCTTCCTCTTCTTCTCTTCCTCCTCCTCCTCCTCCTCCTCCGCCTCCTCCTCCTTCTTCTTCTTCTTTCCTTTATCCACACACTGAGTCATCTGTAGTTATTAATGGAATTGCCTTCTCCTTCCCAACCTCGTGGCCCCTCTCCCACTTAACTCCCAGTCCCAGCAGGGATCATTGTACCATTTCCCACATGGCTTCCCTATCTCCAGGTTTTCCCTGTTCCAGACTGTTCTATATACATCTGTGAGAATCATTTCCAGACATAGTTTGGATTGCACAGTACTCTGTTCAAGAACTTCAGGGACTGCCTGTTACTTCGACATAACTTATATTCCTCAGTGGATCTCTCAAGGCTTGCCCCTCGACTCTCTTTAACATACTAATACTGCCTAATGTCCTCGCTGTTTAAAGCAGACAGACCACCTTTAAATGCTGACTCTTAATTGGAATAATGTTTTATGATACTCTGTAAAGCTTTTTCATGCTTCAGCTCTACATGATTCATTTAAGAAATTATAACCCACTCAGAGAACTTAAAAATATTTAACACATTCTGTATGAGGATACACATTTCCCAGTTCATGGATTCACAGCCATTAAGTAAATTTCAATGATCGCATGATCTTATTGAACCTTCTTGTGGCCTGGCATCTTTGTAGGGAGGAAATCAGACAGCTACAGTGATTGCATTGTGTTCAATGAAGGATTTCAACTTAGCCCAAGAGACCTGCCAGTTGGCGATCAGGGATGTCGGAGGCCTTGAAGTCTTGATAAATTTACTTGATACAGATGAGGTCAAATGTAAGGTGAGTGGCTTACGTGACATGGGTGACGAACCTCCTTCAGACTTCCCCATGTTTCTCTTTCTACTGATACATGTCCGTCAGTTCCGCGTCATTCTTGTCCTCACTGATAACTTGCTCCTTTGACTGTTTGCTGCTCTTTTTCTCAGCTGTTCTTGTTTATCTTCTGGTTCTTTTCCATTAGTATGTGCTTCTTAAATGATGAATGTGTCTGCATAATTGGAGGAAAATAAGGAGGCTATGGGTAATACCTGGGAATAGAAAGTATTTCCTTAAAACACAGCACTGGGGAAGGATTTGAGTCAGACTTACAATTTTTAAAACTCTAGCACTGGTTAGGTATTAAGCACTTATTTTCACCTCTAACTTCTGTTTTCTCATTAGATTGGTTCATTAAAAATCCTGAAGGAAATCAGTCATAATCCTCAAATCAGACGTAATATTGTTGACCTTGGGGGCTTACCAATTATGGTTAATATACTTGATTCTCCACATAAGAGTCTGAAATGCCTGGCAGCTGAGACAATCGCAAATGTTGCCAAGTTTAAAAGAGCCCGACGGGCGGTGAGACAACACGGGGGCATCACCAAACTGGTGAGTACCACTGACACCGTCATCAGCACATCCGCTGCCACCAAAATGTCACCTCCTTGCTGTCCTTTCTGGCCACTCCCGGATGTTAAATATGTGTGTTCTGGGTCTGCCCCTCAAGGAGACCATCAAACCTACAGACACGTAGTCATCTCACTGTTACTTGTAAGAGTGACTGCCAAAAGCAGCATGTTTACAATATGAGGTATGTCTCCAGGAAACATGTATAGTCGGCTATCAGTATTGTGGTTTCAGTCTATTTAGTAGCAAGGAATAAACGTGTATATAATATTACATAAAACTCTGACAGGATCAAAAACTGACCCCTATGATCCCAATTTTCGGAGACCTACCTCACAAGTCTAAAACACCTTTTTTTTTTTTTTATAAAAATGTGAAATAAATACACAAAATTGTTTGCAGGGGTTTCCTCTGAAGTAACTACCCATTTTTGTTCATATTTTCCACATATGCCAGTTTGTTGTATAACTGTTACCTTTATAATTTAAAAAACGGTTCTATCAATAACTATCCCTGAAAGAAATAAGTGAGCATTCTGCTCAACACTCGCATCAAGGAGCAGCGTCGACGTGTCTTTTCATCTACCTTTGGAAGGATCAGTAGATCTTGTGTTCCTCCTTTTCCCGTACTGGACAGTCTCCACTTGTGCACTTCAAGCTCCTTAAGATGAGAGACATGTCTTATTCCTCGCAGTGTCATCTGCAGCACGGAGCCCAGTACCTTACATGTATGAAGGATTAATAAATATGCCTTGGATCAAATATGCACTTAACGTGAATGCATACGCAGTGAGTTGTCTTTAGAAATTAAGAGATTCTTGGTGCCTGGGTGGCTCAGTTAAAAAGTTGAAGGAGATTAAAGCCTCTGCCTTTGGCTCAGGTCATGATCTCAGGGTCCTGGGATTGAGGCCTGCATCAGGTTCTCTGCTTGGCAGGGAGCCTGCTTCCTCCTCTTTCTCTGCCTGAGTCTCTGCCTGCTTGTGATCTCTCTCTCTCTCTCTGTCAAATAAATAAATAAATAAATAAATAAATAAATAAATAAATAAATAAATGTTTTTAAAAAAAGAAAAGAAATTAAGATATTCTGTATACAGCTCTTCCTTGACTTACAATGGAGTTATATTCCTGGTAAACCCCTTTTAAGTTTTAAATGTCATAAGTTGAAATGCATTTAATACACTTAATCTACAGAACATCTGAGATCAGCTTCCCCACTTTAAATGGGCTCAGAATACTTCTATTAGCCTAATACTTCTATTAGTAGGTGGACAAGATCATTTAACACAAAAACGATTTTATAGGAAAGTATCGATATCTTCTGTAATTTGTCAAATACTGTACTCAAAGTGAAAACAGAATGGCTGTATGGTACAGAATGGCTCTACACGTACCGGCTGTTTACCCTTGTGATTGCATGGCTGATAGAGCCGTGGCTCGCTGCTACTACCCAGCATCACAAGAGTGTAACCTGCATCCAAAGATCAAAATTCTGAGTAGGATTCCTACTGGATGCATACCACTTTCACACCACGGTAAAGTTAAAGAATCGTAAGTTGAACCATCATAAATTGGGCACTATAGAGTGTAATTATTTGCTTCAAAAATGAGACATATTTGTGGCTGGATAGATGGATAAGTAGATGTTTAGCTATGTGATAAAACAAATATGACGATGTTAATTATAGAATCTAGGTGGTATATACATGATTTACTGTATAATTACCATACAGTTCTTTCAGCCTTTGTGTATGTTTGGAATTTTTTCATAATAAAATATTAGGGGAAAGATAATTATTACTATTATTACATATTAAATTATTACATATTATTACATGATTATCAGTATTCTGCTTAAATAATGTAGTCATACAGTAAACTGATGTGGCTGTCCAGTGGAAGTTCTCACATTAAATTATAAGAATGAATAATGTAACTTAAAACTAAAATTTATTTTTATGGGAGACTTTTATATCACGTTCAGGGAACTGGAATTTGGACAGTTGCACTTACTTAGTCAATTAGATAATGCCACACATTTTAGTATAATCTTAAATGAGAACTAAATTAGAAACAGGAAGCCTGGTGATGGATCAGACATTAGGAGACTTATAATTGCTGGGTTGAGAACACATCTGGGAAAGATCAGGATTGGGCATCCATTTTTGGTTTGCTAACTATGTGAGGGTATGTGACATACAGATATGAGTCCCCAGCCAAAACTGGAAATGAAGGAGATGAGTCAATACAGATCAGTGAGCTGGTCACGACATCAGAGCAAGGGAATGGAGGTCAGAATTAGAGCAGGCAGGAGGGCACCGGCCATGAGGTTTGAGCCCTAAGATAGAGGTCAGTCTCTGATGAGACACACCCAATAGAAACCTGGGCAGAAGATGCAACCAGTTAGAAGGAGGTCAGTCTCTGAAGAGACACACCCAATAGAAACCTGGGTAGAAGATGCAACCAGTTAGAAAAAGATTGTAAGATTCAATGTTGTTACTCTAGTGGCCCATTTCCACATTTTTCTGGATATATGGTATACTTGACCTTTTCGCTGAAAATTATTTCATTTATTGAAATGTCAAGTACAGAAACATAGGTGGCAGGAACATCAATATAATTAAACATATGTCCCTGACTACGATGAATGTTCACCTGAGTGTCCCCCTGACTCAAGCCAGTCCCACCAGATTGCTCTCCCAGGAATTTGGAATTCGGAATCACAGGTTCTACAAAGTCTGGACTACTCTTTTCTAAACTCAGGATTGGTGGACATATCTATGGAATCTGGCCTGCAGACAGAGAATAATGGAGTAGATATGCATGGGATAAAGCCAACCCTGGGAGCCCTGACTTCACTTCCTCTGTGGAGCAACCTGACATCTTGCTGTTTCTGTATAAATTGCCTTTCCCTTAAGGTCTCCAATGGCTTTGGTTTTGCACAGAAAAGGAAGAATTGGCCACTATGCCATGTGCATTGGTTGGTTTCTGCAGTACAGGTAGCAAGCCATATCCTCTGAAGAGGTTTCATGGTTTTAAGAATATACAGGCCATTCAGTTCTCATTAGAAAGTTCTAGGCTTTAGGTGCCTAGCTTTCTGAGATACCAGGGCTGAGGATGTTAGTATACAACTCTTCGTAATGTAAATGTTACAGCCATATCAATATAATCCTGGTGAGATTAAATTTCTTGTAGGACGGAAATATAAAGCCTCCCAAATCTGGAGGAAGGTATTTTGAAGGGTTTCATTTCTTTGCTTTCACTGACTACTGTGTAGTATGAAAATTAATTGGTAAAGTATTCTTATTTTTGATGGAGGTTAGCTTGTTAGCAGCCCTGTGCCATTGCAGGATATGCTGTTTTATTTTAAAGATTCCCATGTACGTTGTATTTATCTATTCTTGTAGGTCGCTCTACTTGACTGTGCACAGAATTCCAGAGAACCAGCTCAATCAAGTCTGTATGATGCCAGAGATGTGGAAGTAGCTCGCTGTGGGGCACTGGCATTATGGAGCTGCAGTAAGAGTTATGCGAATAAAGAAGCCATTCGTAAAGCTGGCGGCATTCCTTTGTTGGCTGGCTTACTGAAGACTTCTCACGAGAACATGCTAATTCCAGTGGTGGGGACATTGCAAGAATGTGCATCAGAGGTACTCAGGCTGGCTCTACCTACTTTCCTTGCTTACGTTTGCCTTAACCTTCTTTAGTTGAACAATATTTTTAAGGTTATCGTGACTACTAAGGATTTTTAGGGGGGGAAGTCAGCAGTCTTTCAGAAAGAGAAGATGAAACTAATAGAGCATTAATTAAATTGGTACCTGTGTGATGTATTTCTGAAAATGTTGACTAAATTCTCTTATTATATAGTTGTGTTAGTCTGGGATGTTAGTGTTTATTAAGAAAGTTTGTTTGGCATAATTATTATTAAATGTAAATAGATACTTCTGTTCACATATTATGCACGTAAATATTTAAATTTGCATTCCTAGGAAAACTACCGAGCTGCAATCAAAGCAGAAAGGATAATTGAAAATCTGGTAAAGAACTTAAATAGTGAGAATGAACAATTGCAGGAACACTGTGCCATGGCCATCTACCAGGTACCCCAGAGAGTTGTGATGTTTTTTAGATAGTTAACGTTCTAGGACTAGGACTCAGGAATTTGCATTTTTAACAAGAACCCCCAGGGATTTTTTTCTGCACACACAGGTCTAAGAACCACTGTCATGTGCTAATGACCGATTCCTATATATGTGAGAGAGAAACCAACATGTCTTGATTATTTACATTTCTAGAAGCCACTTATATATCTTTGTTTCCTTAAACAACTTATTTAGTGTAAAATAGTTAAATATATACATGTTGCCTTTACATTGCTTTTCAGTTACCTTATTCAAACATGGTGGTCTTGGGCAATTTATCTTCTGCCAAACAGGATGGATGGGTGAATGCCTGTGTACTTTCATGTGGGGGTGTGTATGTGTGTATATTCCTACTTTATCTTGCTATTAATTTATTTTAACTTTATTAACTTTTTCTGAGTTATGTATTTCACAGTATACCAGAAAGCAGAAGAAAAGATGGGCTTAACAAATCAATAGAAGGCTTGTTACTGGCCATGCTGGCTTCTACCTATCAGAGAAATCAGTTGATTTCCTAGAGGAAGGCATTCTGAAATGTACATGGTGAGGGTATGCCAAAAAGACAGAGAAAGAGGTTCATGTCAACAGAGTATTGTGTTAGTTTTCTAGGTCGGCCATAGCAAAATACCACACACTGGGTGGCTTAAATAACAGAAATTTATTTCCTTATAGTTCTGGAGGTTACACGTTTGAGATCAAGGTGTTGACAGCATTGGTTCATTCTGAGAACTCCCTCCTTGGCTTATAGATGGCCATCTTCATGTTCACATGTCATTCTCCCTCTGTCTTCACATGTTCCTTCCTCTGTGTCCTAATATTTTCTTCTTCTATGGACACCTGTCATATTGGATTAAAGCCTACCTCAGTGATCTTTTTTAACCTTAATTACCTCTTTAAAGACCTTATCTTCAAATATGGTTACATTCTGAGGTATAGGGGTTAGGATTTTGATATATATCAGTTTTAAGGGAACACAACTCAGTTCTTAACAAGAATATATAGCCTTGACTTGCACATATGCCTCATACAAGTAAATATGAAGGATTGGTTAGAAATGGGATTAATTTTTTAAAAGTTACAACTGAACCAAAACCAAAAGTCATAAATAGAAGATAAAAATGGCAGGTGTCTTGTGGTGCATTCCAGTGAGGATTTCTTCTAGTGGTCCTCATGAGTGATACATCACAATCATCTGTATCATGTGGCCTTAGAGACCAACTGTATGCCTCAAATGATGACATAACTATACTAAATTTGTCATCTTTTTGCTCTGTAACCTGGGAAGGGTGATCATCTGGGAATGTATATGCAGTATGTATTTATTTCAAAGGATGACACAAATGTATGGATAAACATATGTGAATATAATATCATTTGCTATTGATATAACTCACTGCTCTGTGCATAGAAGCTCTATTAGGGAAATGCTCACCTCTTAGCTTTGGAGGTCATTGAAGAACTAAAGCTTTATCACTCATCTATCTTCTCCACTTTATTTTCCCAAGACTGTGGGTTGCATGACTTCAGAAATCATCCGTGCACACATGTGGCATTCTAGGTCTCTTACCAACCTCTCTTTCTGTCTTGGTGGAAGCCCACAGTACCTCAGAATGGCTTGGCAGAATTTCCAAGTATGTAGAAACTTCTAGACATTGCCAAAATCATGTAAGGGAAAAGAGACACTGTCAGAGAGCTGCCAGTATAGAGAAGAATTATATTTTACTTGGAGGCCCCTTCAGAAAATGATACTCTCCGAAAAGAAGTTCCATAGCCACCAGCATGCAACCTCGTTAGCAATCACTGAAAGCTTGATATGCCTTCATCACTGACAGCCTCTGCTCTGACTTTTTGTGTAGTGTGCTGAAGATAAGGAAACCCGTGACCTGGTAAGACTGCACGGAGGACTTAAACCCCTGGCCAGTCTGCTCAATAACACTGACAATAAAGAACGGTTGGCCGCAGTCACAGGGGCAATATGGAAATGTTCCATCAGCAAAGAAAATGTGACCAAGTAAGAGAAGCCATTTAATATTTTATGATAAAAATATGGCCCTTAAGGAATAACTGTATTCTTAGCTCACAGAAACTACACTGTGTGTAGGGAGTCCTTCAACTAACATCATCTCTCATTAAGATATAAATATTTCTTTTTTTTTTAAGATTTTATTTATTTATTTGACAGACGGAGATCACAAATAGGCAGAGAGGCAGGCAGAGAGAGAGGGGAAGCAGGCTCCCCACTGAGCAGAGAGCCCGATGTGAGACTCAATCCTAGGACTCTGAGATCATGACCTGAGCCGAAAAGCAGAGGCTTAACCCTCTGAGCCACCCAGGGGTCCCTAAGATATAAATGTTTCTAAATAAAGTGTAGATGCATAAAAAAATATGGCCACTGAAACACATTCCCATAATGTTATTTTAATAAGGACTCAATCCTAATGCTACACCTGTAGTTTTCATACATGTACGTTCTAGACTAATTTGGCAGGATTAAGGAATTTTTAAAAACGAAAGACTTCACTTCCAACCCCATCACCTGGCAATGGTTTTCTGTGCCTCACTCAGTATGAAGTACTAAGGGACTTGCTGATGTAATCTATTTGTGTGAATGGGCTGTTTTACTTACGGGCAGCCATATAAATGACAAGTGTCTCTGATCAAAGAAGATCAGGGGATGAATTTCGTATCTTTACAGATGGAAGTGGTTCTATTCTTTATTCATTTTTTTAAATACAAACAAGATAAATCAGCTAAATGCCAACAAATCAGTTAAAGAGCAGCCATTTTCAAATGATTTCATTGAATTTCAAAGTATTTGTAAACTTTATGAATGTCTGATTTATTTTAATATTCAAATTTATCTCTTTGTGTCTCATACTCTATGATGGATATTCTGAGCCAACTCTTTGTCTCGGTGTGACGATTTTTTTTTTAAGATTTATTTATTTATTTGAGAGAGAGAGTATGCATGAGTGGAAGGAAGGGCAAAGAGGAAGAGAGAGAGAGAGAGAGAGAGAGAGAATCTCAAGCAGACTCCCTTCTGAGAGCATAGCCCAGTTCGGGGCCCAGTCTCATTACCCTGAGATCAGGACCGGAGCTGAAAGAAGAGTCTGTGCTCAACTGACTGAGCCCCCCAGGTGCCCCTCAGTGTGATAATTTTAGCAAGAAATTCACATGTCTTATTTAATACAAACTAGGCTTATTTTGCTTTGTTCATGTAAAATAGTCTCTGTGATATGGGGGAAACACCCATAGTATAGTAGAATCACTGATACTGATTTGGAAGAAGTAGTTGTCTTAGAGACTGTGCGGTATAGAGATGGCTGGATGTGGATGTTAGCTTCACTATTTACAAAGCTTCAAATTAGCTTTCTGAAAATGGGGATTGTGGTTGTATCTGAATCATAGGGTTTTAGTTAATAACTGAATGAGCAGGGGCTCCTGGGTGGCTCAGTTGGTTAAGCGACTACCTTCGGCTCAGGTCATGATCCCAGAGACCTGGGATCAAGTCCCACATCGGGCTCCCTGCTCGGCGGGAAGCCTGCTTCTCCCTCTCTCACTCCCCCTGCTTGTGTTCCCTCTCTGGCTGTGTTTCTCTCTGTCAAATAAATAAAATCTTAAAAAAAAAAAAAGAAAAAGAACTGAATGAGCATATAGTTGGCATTTAGCAATTTTGTGCTATTAATATTAGCTAATTTTATACCAAAAGTAACATTGTTCTCCTCTTTCCCTCCCTGCATCTTTTCTTGTGATGAACTTAGGTTTCGGGAATACAAAGCCATTGAAACTTTGGTGGGACTTTTAACTGACCAGCCTGAAGAAGTACTTGTGAATGTGGTTGGTGCACTGGGAGAATGTTGTCAGGAATATGAAACCCGAGTCCTTGTCCGGAAATGTGGTGGCATTCAACCACTTGTGAACCTCCTCGTTGGAATAAACCAAACTCTTCTTGTCAATGTCACAAAAGCAGTTGGTGCTTGTGCAGTAGAACCTGAAAGTATGATGTAAGTAGCCTAGCAACTGAAAGATTTTTTTTTTGAGAGTATTAGGGGAAATGCTCAGATTGTCATGGAGTAGTGTCATCACTTAGAATGGGTGTGCACAAATGGTGGAAAATAAGGTGGATTTACATATAAATAACCACAAGTTTACCAGTCATGAGTTAACCAGATTGTTCCCAGGAATGAGCTAGAGGATTAAGGCTGGGCATATTGGGAGGATTTAACATTCCCAATAATTAATATTCCACCCAGAAACCTTCATACAATCAACAGAATTTTTCTCTGCTTTCTAAGGAAAAACTCTCTCTCTCTCTCTCTCTCTCTCTCTCTCTCTCTGACATGCTAGGTAGTTCTAGGAAGCATTCTCATAGTACCTTTCTTGTTTTCAATTCAATTCAGCAAACATATTTTGAGTACCTAACAAGAGATATGAACTGATGATGGAGAAAGACAAAGGATTTTAAACTGTGATCTTGGTCCTTAAGCAAATTCTTATCTAAGGAATTGAGACAAGGATTAGGAAGAAAAGACTTAAAATGTTGTACAACTTAAGAACAGTTATAAGATTATATAGAGATTATATATACATATATACATATATATTTAAATACATAAATCTATTTGTGTATAAATTAAATACATTTATATGAAATATATGTGTGTGTGAAGTATATATATGTATATATTTCATATACATATGAAGTCCAGAAACAGAGGAACCCATATGGGTTAAAGTTATTGTATGAGGGTTTTCCAGAGAATCAGAATCAACAGGATGAGGAAGGCAGGAGGTGTAGGGGGGATAGACTTAAGGAATTGGTTCACGTGATTGTGGAGGCTTGGCTTGGCAAGTACCCCCTTCTGATGGGGGAGGATGGCAGCCTGGAGACTCAGGAAGGAGCTGCAGTTTGAGGTCAAAGGCAGTCTGCAAGCAGAATTCCTTCTTGCTCAGAGGAAGTCAGCATTTTTTCTATTAAGACTTTCAACTGATTGGATGAGGCTCACTAATATTATGGAGGATAATCTACTATACTCAAAGTCCACCAATTTAAATATCAGTCTCATCCAGGGTTGCCTGGGTGGCTTAGTTGGTTAAGCAACTGCCTTTGGCTCAGGTCATGATCCCAGAGTCCTGGGATTGAACCCTGCATCTGGCTCCCTGGTCAGCGGGAAGCCAGCTTCTCCCTCTCTCACTCCCCCTGCTTGTGTTCCCTCTCTGGCTGTGTTTCTGTCTGTCAAATAAATAAAATCATAAATAAAATCATAAATAAAATCATAAATAAAATCATAAATAAATAAATAAATAAATAAATATCAGTCTCATCCAAAAAGACACCTTCACAGAAATATACAAAATAATGTTTGACCACTGGTATTGCAGTGGCTCAGAGAGCTGAGTATCCAATTCTTGATCCTGGCTCAGGTCTTAGTCTCAGGGTCATGAGATCCATCCTCAGCGTGGATTAGGATTCTCTCTCTCCCTCTCCCTCTGGCCTTCCATGCCCTGCTGGCATGTGCTCTCTCTCAAAAAAAAAAAAAGTTTGACCGACTATCTGGGCATCCCTTTAACCAGTCATATTGACACATAAACATTAATCATCACATGTCCACCACTTGTTAAGTTGGTACTCATTCATGCATCTCCTTAAACCATACTTAATCTCTATAGAGAGATAATAATAAGGCCATATTCCTGTCTAACACTATATAACTATCCAGCGTACCACTGAATATTCACTAACCCTTTTCCCAGAAGAGGAAGCAAATTTCTTAGATGATGTTTATTCTTCAGCTTGATATCCTGTTACTTAAATACTATGATGTAAAGTTAACTATACTTAAAAACTATGACATAATTTAATGTCTTGTGTTACATGATAAGAGGATAAAAAAGGGAAGAAAGGGTATACACAGACATAATCGTAACAAAATAAGGAAGGAATATTTGTGACAGTTACAATACTCTTTCTGTAACTGGTCATGTGGTCATAGCTGGTATTTACAATTACCTTCTTTCATTACCCATTCCATATTCCCTTTGCTCTCAGCAAGCACTTTAGCTCATTGTGGTTCTCTATCTGGTGGGGCAACCCAAACCTTCATTCCTAAGGGTCTGGACCATTAGTAGTCCTGCCTAGATTGGATTGTTACAGTTTTCCATCAACTGTAATCACAGGGCATGGTAATACTTAAGAGATGCCCTAAGGGATTTCCTGTTTTTCAGATATAGTCTTCTTTACCCCTATTGTGGAGTGGCAGTCCAATTTCCCCTTGATAATTGGGATCAGTCACTCCAGTCAACAGAGTAACTCCCTTTGTTGCTTGTTGGTTTAGAGGCACGGGGAGGCTAAAGTGGCTGGGAGGCAAGTTTAACTTTCAGTGCACTGGAATCGTATTGGGTCTCCTGGTGGAAACCTTCTCCCCTTTGGAACTGACACCTCTAAACTAGCAAAGTGTAAGGTCACAGGAACAGAAAACAAAACCATTTGCTAGTTGGTCACTAGGGGTAATAGTGAGTAGTAGGTACCACTCTCATTTCCATCCCCCATTCCTGGACCCAGGAATCCTAACTATGTAAGAAATAACACCACATTACTGGGCGGCCAGATAGCTCTATTGGTCTGGCCTATAGACTGCCAGAGGTCTAACAGCCTTCCTTCATTTCATCCTATTTCTGTCCCCTTCAGTCCAAGATTGGTGGTTGATTGGATCCATGAGTCACACCTGTAATCATTTTATCATATGATTCTCCTATGTATCTCCCATATCATTTTATTCTGATTCGCTCATTCATTCAACTTTTCAGTGTGTGTGACCAGGCACTCAGGGCTTCTCTGTATGGATAAGTCCTGCACAACTCTAGGGGTCACTGTTCCCGTAGACCTATACCCAGCACCATACATTGTGGGCCTGCTGACATGCATCATTTCCGATCTGTTTCATCATTTGATTGGTACAGGAAGCTTATACCTGATGCCAGTAGTCTCTGGCCGTGCCTTCTTCTATCTGCCCGCTCTCCTGGCCTTTATGACCCATTTGTATTTGGTCAGGCCCTCATTCTTCACAAGAAGCCTGCAAGTGTAAGACAGCCCTGGAGCTCTGTTAATGCGAATCTCATTTCACCACATGTCTGGGACACAAGTACTAAGGCTTCTGTAACTCTCTTTGGATTTGGTTACTGGAGCCTTTAGTCTCAATGTTTCAGACACCAAGGAAAACTACTTGTACTCATGACAACTTCAAGGGAAGGACATCCACTGGGCCTACCAAACAGTTTTCCAATGTATTCGTCTTTCTGAAAAAAACACATGGCATTCATGAGCATGTGATAAACACTTGTCAGAAATGGCTTTACGTATTTCTTTTGACCTTTGGCTCCTGTTTACTCTCTGCCCACTCACGTCTGCCAACTACACCAACTGCCTCTGAACTTTTTTTCAATGCATCCTGTAGCACTCTGCCTTCATTTGAGCTTCTGACGTCTTTTACCTGGAGTACTGAAACAGGTCCTTTTTGGTCTCATCTCATAGTGCTCCCCTTCTACATCTTTCCTGCACAGCATTGAAATTTATTCTTCAAAACTGTAGATATGATAGGGTTCTTTTTTTTTTTTTTTGATAGGGTTGTTTTCTAAGGAACCATCTGTGACCTCTCAAGCCTTAAAAACCAAACCAAAGTTCCTTAGTCTGCTATTCAAAGCATTTGCCTCCTGACCCCATTCTACCTCTTGAGCTTCATCTTTTCCTTGCAAATGTTAAATATCTAAAGTTATATTTTTATTTCTTATTCAATGAACAAATATTTATCAAGCATCTTTTGTGCTAGTCACTGAAAGTATAGTGTACCCACAGCAAAGTTCCTGCTGTCTTGGAACTCACATTCTATTGTGTATGTGGGGCACAGACCATAAATTCTTAAATAAAATGATTTCAGATATGCTAAATGCTATAACGAAAATAAAATAGCATGACTGAAAGAGAGTGGATGAGGGCAGGTGGTTACTTTAGTTACAGTGGGAAGAGGAAAGAGAAAGTGGAAGAGAGGACAGTAGTCTCTGGGAGGATAATATTTGAATTAAGACCTAAGAGATGAGAAGACCACCTGAGGGAAGAAAACACACTGACAAGGAGTAGTGAACATAAAAGCCCTGAGATGGGAGTCAGCTCTGCTTGAGAAGCTACCTTGAGGTATGTTTGTTTGTTTTTTAAAATACATTTCATATATATTTTACCTCGTCTGCCTTGTTAATAGTATATGATTTCTGTATCATTGTGTGTGTGTCATAAATCATCTTTTTTATCTCTCGAGGACTATTAATTTCTTTTTTTTAAAGATTTTATTTATTTATTTGACAGAGAGAGAGATCACAAGTAGGCAGAGAGGCAGGTAGAGAGAGAGGAAGAAGCAGAGAGCCCAATGTGGGCCTCAATCCCAGGACTCTGAGATCATGACCTCTGAGCCAAAGGCAGAGGCTTAATCCACTGAGCCACCCAGGTGCCCTCAAACCCTTTTTAATATAACTATAAACTGTTACATTTATTGGTTTTTCAGCTGAACCCATTCAAGAAAAAAACAGAGAAAACAGCTACGTGCTTTTCTTACTCTGAACCTTAATGTAGGTTTTGAAGCAACAGAATGCAGTGAGAGAACAAGTCAGTAATAAACAGTAGGGCTCACGGACCTTTTGACTAAGTTGAGGAAACAAGTAATTTTAGAATGCTAGAGTAGATGATGAAATGTCAGTAAATCAGGGACGCCTGGGTGGCTCAGTTGGTTAAGCCACCTCCTTCGGCTCAGGTCATGATCCCAGAGACCCGGGATCGAGTCCCACATCGGGCTGCCTGCTCGGCGGGAAGCCTGCTTCTCCCTCTCTCACTCCCCCTGCTTGTGTTCCCTCTCTGGCTGTGTTTCTCTCTGTCAAATAAATAAAATCTTTAAAAAAAAAAAAAAAAAAAGAAATGTCAGTAAATCAATATTTATTTGCAAATACACAGAAGTAGTTTGAATAATTTTATGAAACATTTGATTTCTAGTTAATAATATGAAAATTATAGAAAAGAAGAAAAGTAGGAAAAAAGTATGTCCTCTCAAACAAGGAAATGTCCACAGTTCCAAATCCTAAATGTGAAACACACCTGCAGAATGTAGGTAAATTACTGACCTGAATATAATATGCTGACAGCCAACACATGCTACTTCATATCTCAAGATTTCCCCCTAAATAGGCATCCTGGCCATGAAATGCAGAGCCAACCTTTTTCTTTTTCCTTCGTGGCAGAGACTAGGGGAATGAATAGGCCTTGGAAGACATGAGGAATTTCCCATCAGAGACCTAGTTTTGCATTATAACATACCAGAAGTGGCGCCTAAGGAAAAGTCATATGGACATGTCATTTTATATTGTCTACAACAGTCTTCTAGCCCAAGGAGACTGCTGGAGACCCTTTGGAGTGAAAAGGATACTAGAGATGATGATTGCCGGATTGCAACACAATGAAGCTATAAATTTTTAGAGATTTGGAGTAAGCCAGATTGACTGTTTGAATGCTCAAAACTGAATGGAAGAGATGTATTCACAAGGCAAAGAGAACTGCAGATTTTCGTAGGATTGTTTTTGAGGTAATTCCACCATAAAAGGAAACAGATTCAGACAAGTAATTTCTCCATAATCACAAGGTTATTAAGGCAGTGTACTCCCTCTTAATAAGAAAGCCAAAAGAAATCACATCAAATTTTACAAAAAGACTTGATAAAATAATTTAAATAGTTGTGACAAGCTAGTAGTCAGAGCACAGAAGAGAAATAAAAAAATGATTGAACTTAAAGCCTGAATATATGCAAAAGAAGTATGATAAACCCAATCAAAAACACAGGCATGCAGTATATAAGAAATGTAAAATGAAATGAAGAATACGTTAAAATTACAATTGGGGAGTTGGTAAATGTGGAACCCAAGGAGACCCAACTTAAAATGGGTATTTTTAAAGAAAAGTTTGGAACCAATGGAATATGGTCTTAATTAAAGATAACAATAGAAGAAAAATTTTTGTGTGAATCTGTAGGCCAAAAGGCCCAAAAAGATCCCAGCAATATTGATACAGAATGACAACAATAATGCATCCTGGTAAATCTACATGCATTTCCAAAGGAAAGGAAAAAGTAAGTATATCTAGGCAAAAGAACAAACCATGAAGACAGAAGGCCTTCACACTTTTCCACAACTTCTTTTAAGGTCAAAAGACATTGTTAGGAGGATCAAATCCCTCAGATTAATATTCTGAGGTAGGGAAAATATTACCCAAGAATGTTCCATCCAGCCAAGTTGTTCTTCAAGTATGAAGGCAGTAGCACATTCTCAATCATGCAAAGAATTAGGGAATACCAAACTAGCTCTTCTTGAAAAAACTGCTGATTATAGAAATTCAGTCAAGAAATTACTTAAAGTATTTCAAAACAGCAAAATATGGCTAAAAGCTATCAATGGAGACCATTCAATTTATTTAAATACTAGACTAAGAAAATGGGAATCATGTACATTTTATAGATACTACTAATACATACATAATACAGCTGACAAAAGTAAAAACAAATTCAAGGTGGGTGAGTCAGTGTGAAAATTTTATCTTTCAGATAAATGAATCAGTAGATACTGTATACAACATCCTTTTATCTATTTGTTTATCATCTATCCATCCATTTTTTTACCTCTCTTACCTATCCATCCATCCTGTTATCTAGCTTCGGGCATAAAGAAGTATCCAGAATCATTTACATTGGTTATCAATGATTATTTTTTCTGAATGGCTGGATTTGGGATCATTTCTTATTTTTTATTTATATTTTTCTATATAGTCTATATGACAAAATATTTATCACCTTTACAAAATCTCAGTTCTTGTTTAATACCCTGCACAATCCCCTTTTATCTTGTATAATATAATTATTAACAGCATAGATTCCAGGGGTACCTGGGTGGCTCAGTCAGTTAAGCGTCCACGTTGGGATTTAGCTCAGGTCATGATCTCAGGGTCCTGAGATTGAGCCCTGTGTAGACCTCTCATGCTAAGCACAGAATCTGCTTGAGATTCTTTCTCTCTATCTCTCTTTGTCCCTCCCCCACATATAAATAAATCAATCTTTAAAAAATAAAAAAAAGAGCATTGATTCTGGAACCATCGTTTGGATGCCAATCTTACCACTTACCAGCTGTTTCCTTAGGCAAATTATTAAACTAGTTGGTGCCTTGGTTACCACATATATAAAATGGGAATGGTAAGGATACCCATCTCACTGAGTTGTTGTAATGATTATGTGAATTAATATGTGTAAATTACTTGATACATAGTAAGTGCTGGGTAGATGCTGGCCAATGTTGTTCATGTAGCAGTATCTTTGATTAATAACATTTAAAAAGATAACATGTAAATAGAAAATTAAAGTAAGACTGTGTGGTGTCTGTACTTATCTGTAGATGAGTTCCTTGTTTCTGTGTTTCTTTTGCATCAAATTAATCATGTTATTTAATTTGCTATAAAATGAGAACAAGTGGCCCCTAAATGGTGAATAACTCACTTTAAATTCTCACCTGCAATTAGGAGCTTGGAGGGTGTGGCATTGACATATTTACATGTATACACGGGCAATTATAATTTAGGCTTTTGCCTCATGCTAATACATTTGCTTTTAATTTTAAAGTTGATCAAAGGTTACTGAAGGGTTTTAAGTATAACCTGAGACAGAGGAACATGTTAAGGGATCGTTGCAGGCCAGAGGCGAAGGTGTCTTAAACTGAGCGAATATAATATAATATAATAAAGAATAAAGAAAGCAACAGATTAAAGAGAAAGGGAAAGAATGAATAAAACTGGGAGAATGATTGAACATGAGTTATAAAAAAGAAGGAGGAGTTCTGGATATTATATTTCTTTTCTTTTTTTAATTGAATAAATTTGATGTGTCACATTGTATAAGTGTGAGATGTACAGTATGTTACTTTGAGATCATATGCATATTTAGGTTTCTGACTTCGGCAGCTAGATGGATAATGGTACCATTCAGCAACATAGAGAATATAGGTGCAGGGCTAGTGAAGGAGAATGAACTTCATTAGGGGAGAAATGAAGTCAAGTTATCCATCATTATAGTGCCTAATGCAGTCCTAGGCTCAGGATATGCACCAACCAACATTTATTACATAACGAATGCACGATGAATTCAGTTATGTTTGGGTGGACATTGAGGTTCCCATGACACATTCACGTGGTGGTGTCAACCATTCAATTGGATATGCGTGTCTAAAGCTCAGGAGAGAGATACAGGTTAGACATAGTGTTATAATAGTTGGTAACTGGAGTTTGGCTGTATGGGAGAGATTGTGAGGAAGGGAAAACAGAGCAAACAGAAGCCTATTGAACCCAATCTTTCGGGGAGAAGGAATGTACTAAATTACCTATAAAGAAACTGAGAAAGATCAGCCAGAGTTGTGAGGGAAATTAAACAACTTGTTGAAAAAACAAAGGAAAAAGCGTTTAAAAGAGAAAAAGTATTTGTCCAATTCTCTGAGGCCTCATAAGATAAAGACAAAATTGTCCTTTCTTGTGCAACAAGGTCATCGATGGATCCTTTTGTACTTGTAAATACGGTTTTCCCACAAATGTTTTTATATATATGCACTAAGGCAGATTCAGAAAATGGTATTTTGAGTTTAGTAAGAATCCAAATGGCATTGCTCTTGGCATCATATTTCAGACATGGCCGTTCTTGCTAGATTTGTAGGATTTATTGCATCTTTGAGCTTTCCGTTAAATGGTAAGGAAATGACAAATACCTTTCCCCCATTAAATCTTATATAATTCATAGGTTAGGAACTTATTTTAATGACTAGCACTTATATGTGTAGTGATTGTGGCTGTGGCTAAAACTTAGGTCAAAGAACAGGATAAACATATACTCACAGCCCAGTTTTATTAACTTTGTACAACAGAATGCATAAACCAGTTCTCCTCCCTTATATATAATTTTTAATAAGAATCAATAAAATCCTAATAATAACTGTTTAGCTACTGAATCAAAAATGATTTTTGAGAAACTAATGACTTCATAAAGTTCTAATGATTTCTTTTAATACTTAAGATGACGACTTCTAGAAACTCAATATAAATTATTTCATATTAGGGGTATCTGGGTGGCTCAGTCACTACGTGTCTGCTTTCAGCTCAGGTCATGGTCCTAGGATCCTGGGGCTGAGCTCCAAGTCAGGCTCATTGCTTGGCAGGAAACTAGCTTCTCTCTCTCCCTCTGCTGTGCCCCCTGCTTGTGTGTGCTCTCTCTCTCTCTCTGTGTCAAATAAATAAATAAATAAAAATCTTAAAAAATAAACAAATAAATAAATAATTTCATATTAATTGTGCCCTTCCCTAGGATCTAAAATGGAACAACAGGTATTCTGACCCACTAAGTTCATGAAAAAGTAGATTTATTTATGCTGAATTTTCTCTTCTTGTTGACTTTCAATATCTTTTTGAAATATACAGAATTCATCTGGTGGTAATCTGGCCTTCAGGTATATGAAATCACCCCAACATTATAAAAACACTTGAGTCTTGGGGAACCTAATATTCTATTAAAATACTGTAAAATTCTAAGCTAAAAAATGTGGAAGCTAAAAACTTAAGAAATATATATGATTTATTTTCCACATGTCAAGATCTTCACTTCTTAAAAATATTTCTTTTTAACTTTTATTTTTTAGTAGCACTAGACTTATGGAAAAGTTGCAAAAATAGAGAATGCACAGTGCAGGGATTTCCCATCTACCCTTCATCCAGCTTCACTTGACATCCTAAAATTTCCTTCATGTGGATTTTGTGTATTTTTTGTGCAGGTCATTCCTAAGTATTTCATCTTCTTTGTTGATGGTATACATGTTTTTTGTTCTGCCATTATGTCCCTCAATTTATTGTCTCTATGAACACTATTAAAGTTTTATATACTAATTCTATATGCTGTTACCATACAGAATTCTCTCATTTGAGTTCATTTTATTGTTAATTGTCTAAGCACAGTGGTTGACACAATATAGCCCATGGGCCAAATCCTATGTTTTAAATAAAGTTTTATTGGAACACAGTCCTCATTCATTTATTACTGTTTTTGGCTGCTTTTATGCTACAATGGCAGGGTTGAGTAGTTGTGACAGAGACTGAATGACCCACAAAAACTAATATACTACCTAGCCCTTTACCAAAAAATCTGCTGACCTCTGCTCTAGGGTATTCCAGAGAAATTTTTACCTCTTCTTTATAAATTCTTATTCTTTAAATTTATTTCTCTTGTTAACTAATTTGCTAGCATAATGTTGGATAGTTGTATAGATAGTGGTGGTCTTTGCCCTCTTATTCCTGATTTTAGTGGCAATAGCTCCAGTATTTTTCTAGTAAGTAAAATAATGTCTTGAGGAATAAAGTATATATATTTTATTATATTAAAATTTAAATTAATTAAAATCAATTTTTAAAGTTTTTTTAAATCAGAAAAGTATTGAATTTTGTCGAAGGCTGTTTAAACACTTTTGAAGATTATGCTCCATATGCTTCATTATGACTTTTCCCTTTTATCTACTAATATGGTGAATGCTGTTAAATGGGTTTCTGAACACTGAACCAACCTTGCATTCCAGAAATAAGTTTAATTTGGTTATAATGTACTGTTTTCTTGGTATGGTATATGCTTTTGTTTCCTAATATTTAGTATCATTTTAATGACATAAGTGATACTGGTCTTTGGTTTATTTCTTTTTTTTTTTCCTATCAAGTCTAAGTATCAATGTTATACCTGCTTCACAAAAGGAATTAGGAAATTTTCTTTCATTTCAAAACTCTGGAATAATTTATTGAACAATGGAACCACCTAGGTTTAAAAGGTTCAGTAGAAGTCTACTGTGCAATCATATGACCCTACTCTGTGTGTGTGTGTGTTATTAGTTCATTATTAGTGTTCCCTCTTCTACAGAATCTGTTCTATTTATGATCCTTATGCCAATGGTCATTTATGGCAATCTCTATTTCCTTATAAAATGATCAGTTTCATTGTGCTATCAAATTTATTTGAGTTGGTGGTCTACAAAGTAATACCTTACAATTTTTAAATTTTGTCTTTTTTTAATGGTTATTTACCACTTGTTGTCTTTTTGTTTTTGTATATGTGAACTTCCTTCCAGCATTGTCCTGATATAGTTATCTAGAATAGCTTTTCTATTTTGATATTTTTTGAAAAAATAGTTTATTAATTAGATGTACCATTCCAATCCCATAAATTTCTTTTATCCCTTATCTTTATTAATTCCTTATTGCTTTCTTTTGGTTTGTTTTGTAATTTTTTTCTAATTTTTAAAAAAGGTCTTATTTGTTTATTTGACAAAAAGAAACACAGCTAGAGAGGGAACACAAGCAGGGGGAGTGAGAGAGGGAGAAGCAGGCCTCCCACTGAGTGGGGAGTCTGATGTGGGGCTCAATCCCGGGACTCCAGGATCATGACCTGAGCTGAAGGCAGATACTTAACGTCTGAGCCACCCAGGTGCCACTTTTTTCTAATGTTTTGAGCTAGAAAGTTATGTCACTGATTTTCATTCTTTGTTTAAATAATAAAAGTAATTTGTGCTTGAATTTTTCTTTGACATGCTTTAAATATCCCTTGTATGGTTGATATGTGGTGATTTCACTTTTTTTTTTTTTCAGAAATCTTTCATTTCAGTTTGCATTTTCCTAATTTTAGCCCAGGAATTAATAGAATTTTTTTTATAATTCCACAAGGAAGAACATTTTTATTTTTTGTTTTTGTTAGCTATTTCTCATTATACAGGTATTGTCTACTTTTTGAAAGGTAACATGATGCCACTTCACATTTATGGAAGATCTATATTAGTAATTGTTTTCACTAACCAAAAGAAATCTGAAGATTTTTGCTTTTATGGGAAAAGGCAAAAAGCAAAAATAACATTCAGCATTTGTTTTCCAGTGAGCCCTTACAGAGGCAGCATTCACACCAAGCAATGAGAATGGCAGTGGCAAGGTCCTTTCCTAGGAACAGCATTCAGCATCTCAGCATCAAGTCACCATGGCTTTCAACTGTGTCCTATGAGCATCTCTGTTCTTTGGGGGGGGTTGTTGTTGTTGTTGTTTTTAAAGATTTTATTTATTTATTTGACACACAGAGAGATCACAAGCAGGCAGAGAGGCAGGCAGAGAGAGAGAGAGGAGGAAGCAGGCTCCCTGCTGAGCAGAGAGCCTTATGCAGGCCCCCTGCTGAGCAGAGAGCCTTATGCAGGCCTTGATCCCAGGACCCTGAGACCATGACCTGAGCTGAAGGCAGAGGCTTTAACCCACTGAGCCATCCAGGCACCCCAAGCATCTCTGTTTTATCTCAATTAATTTTGGGCATCTGTTAGCAAGATGTGTCCTAAGGAATCAGAAAAGCTTAAGAGAGGTTATTTGGGGATCTGGGAATGCTCAAAAACTTTTTCATATAAATTAATGGGAATTCTTTTAATCACTTAGGTTGTTTTTTCCATATCCCGGCTGTTGTGAATAGTGCTGCAATGAACACAACAGTGAAGGTATCACTTTGAGATACTGAATTCATTTCTTTTGCATATATACCCAGAAGTGGGATTGCTGGATCATATGATAATTCTATTTTTCATTTTTTGAGGAATCTTTATATTGTTTTCCATAATTACTGTACCAATTTACATTCCCACCAACATTGTGCAAGGGTTCCCTTTTCTCTATATCCTCACCAATAACTTTTTATCTCTTGTCTTTTGCAGAATAGCCATTCCATAAGGAATGAGGCAATAGTTCATTGTGGTTTTGGTGTGCATTTCCCTGACGATTAGTGATACTGAGCATGTTTTCATATACCTGTTGTCCATTTGTAGGTCTTCTCTGAAGAGATGTCTGTTCAGTTCCTTTGCCAGTTTTTTAATCAAGGTGTTTGTTTGCTACTGACTTAAATGAGCTCTTTATATATTCTGGATTTTTACTCCTTATCAGATTTATGGTTTGCAAATATTTTCTCCCATTCCATGGCTTGGCTCTTCATTTAATTTTTTCCTTGGTGTGCAGAGCACATGTGGATATCAGGTGACGCTATTTTCCTATAAATACTCAGAGGACAGCCTTGCTAGATATAAAATCTTTTATTCCCACTTTTTTCATTGAAGTAAAAAAAATGCTTCATACCTTTTTTATTGAAGTCTGAAGCTAATCTAATTCTTCTGTTTTTGTAAGTTATTTGACCTTTTTTTCTGTAGGTCTTGAGATTTTTTGGGGGGAGTCTTTATAAAATAATATTTTTATTAGGCTTACCCTAGAGTTGATTGCTAACTATTTGGTTAAACTGAAATATAGGGGCACCTGGGTGGCTCAGTCATTGTCTGCTTTTGGTTCAGGTCAGGATCAAGCCCCACTTCATCCTCAGGCTCCCTGCTTGGCAGGAAGCCTGCTTCTCCCTCTCCCTTTTCCACTCCCCCTCCTTGTGTTCCCTCTCTCACACACTCTGTCAAATAAATAAATAAATTTCTTAAAAAAATAAAAATAAACTGAAATATATAGTTAATGTAGGAAAGACAGCAGCATAAATGCCTTTCCTTCCTTTGGAAAAAAGTCAGACTTAAGATATATGAATTGTTAGGAGCCCTTGCAAACTCCAGTAGCAAAAATAAGGGCTACTTTTTATTGTGAACTCATGGGTTTTCATGGTTTACTTCAGTCTTTACTGTTCTTCTATATAAAACTCCTAGCATATAATTCAATACATGCTAAAATACTAATGCCCTAAGTTTTTCATTATTTCAAAATAACCTTAAAATCTGAAGGTCAGCTTTCAAATATAAGTGTCTGCCCACAGAAGAGTTAAATTTCATGTTCTTTAGAAGATAAGAAAAAAAGTGTTTCTATTAATATTTTGTGAATGCCCAGGATTTTCAGAAATTTTCATAACCATCTACTTAAATAGTATACTAATCTCCTACAGTTTAACCTATAAAATATTTTCCTTCTACACATTGCAAAATAAACATTTGCTGAACTGATTGTTATGTGGTAGAGTGTTATGTGATCATGTAATGAAAGACTCTGCTACAAAACATGTACACAAGGATAGAATTAAAACCTACCATGGAATCTGTAACTCTAAATTTCCTGTCTTCTGTGGTTTAAACATAATTATGTTGCATTTACATAGTTTTTTTTTAAATTTTTACATTGGGTTTATTTGTTCTTTTTAAAAGAGGGGGGAAAAGTAAAGCTACGCTTCTTTGTATACAAAAGAGACTTAATCTCTTTGTGGCTGCCCACATATTTCTTTTACCCCAGAACCAGCCTTTGTGACCTTTTAGGGTTTATAAACGCAAGACGTAAAATAGCATATGTTTTATCTACTTGTATCACTAAGAACACTTTTCCTTCCTTTCATGTTTGGTTTTTTTTTTAAGATTTTATTTATTTATTTGACAGAGAGATACACAGCCAGAGAGGGAACACAGACAGGGGGAGTGAGAGAGGGAGAAGCAGGCTTCCCGCCGAGCAGGGCTCGATCCCAGATCTCCAGGATCATGACCTGAGCCAAAAGCCGTCGCTTAACCAACTGAGCCACCCAGGCGCCCCCATGTTTCTTTTTGCTGTTTCTCGTCTGCATACTTTTAAAAGCCCGTGGATTTACCTGAGATATCAAAATGACAAATACAAAGTAATTATGTGAATAATTTCATCTTCTGAGTCTTGATTTTCTCATTTGAAAACAAGCTCTAGGGACTTTTAATTTGAGCATGATGTGGATTTTATTTATCCACGTTATGTATTTCATCCAGCCAGCTGTGATGTGTGCTTAGTTTAACAGCTGAATTAAATGAGCTGTTCGGTACCATTTCCTGTCAGGGAGAGAATGTATATGCATATGGAAATTAAAACACATTTTTAAACATTTATTTTGTGAAATTTAATATGTATAAAGGAAAGTACATGATGCAAGTGCACATATTTGTAAATTATTCAAAAGCGAAGACTCATGTAACTGCAACCCAAGCCAAGTAGAATTTTGTCATTACCCTAAAAACTCCCCGGCTATTCCTCCTTACCACAGGGTACCCGCTGCGACTTCTCTTCTCTCTGGAGAGCTCCCTTCTCTTGCCTTTTATGGAAATTCATATCTTGCTTTGTTTTCATAGTTTTATTCTTGAGAATGCCTCCATGTAAAGCGTAGTTTTGCGCTGTCTCTATTTGGAAACAAATGGAAGCCTATAGTATGTGTTTGTTTGTCTGACATTTTTTTTGTTCAAAAGTATAGGTTATTTTAACACTAAATAAATGTTTTTAGGAACCTATCTAGATTAATTTAGAGAGAATGGAAATCTTAACAATTTTGAGACTGCCAATCCACTAACATGGCACACATCTCCATTTATTTAGGTCTTCTTTAATTTCAGCAGTATTTTGTAACTATCAACATAGAAGTCTTAGTTATTTTTCATTATATTTTTCCTAGGTTTCTGCTTATTCATGCTACTGTGATTGGTAATTGTTTTTAATTCATTTCCCAGCTATTTGCTGTAAGCAATGGAAATGGAAGTGATTATTTTACTTGTATATATTCAAGTATATCTTTGGGTATTCTTACAACCTTGCTAACCTTATTCTTTCTAATAATTTTTATAGATTTTGTAGGTTTTTTATGCATAGAATTATGTTATCTGCAAATTGAGTCAGTTTGCTCTTCCCCCACCCCAGTCTTTATGCCTTTTATTTCTTTTTCATTGTTACACAGGCCAGGACCTCTGTGAAGTGAGAGGGCAGACATCTGTGTGCTGTCCTGATCTTGGGAAAAAAATATTCAATTTCTTACCATTATGTATGCTATTAGTTGTAGGGTTTTTGTAGATACCTTTTATCAGATTGAGGAAGTTCCATTTATTCCTAGTTTACTTTGAGGTTTGTTTTTTTAAATCATAAAATGGGTCTTGAATATGTTATGCTTTTTCTGCAGCTTTTGAGAGTATCAGATACATTTTCTTTGTTCTATTAACAGGTGAATTGCATGAAGGTTTTTGAAGGTTGAGTCAGTCTTCCATTTTTTGGAAAATCACTCTGAGTGTGTTGTATTACTCTTTATCTATTCTTGGATTTTACTAGTTGGTGTTTTGTATTCTGAGGTATTTTGATTTATAATCTTCTTGTAATATTTTTGCCAAGTTTAATATATGGGTTACGCTGGCCTTATAAAACAAGCTGAAAGATCGTGTTTCCTCTCTATTTTCAAATAGAGTTTGTGTAGGATTATTTCTTTCCTAAATGTTTGATAGAATTCACCAGCAAACCATCTGGACTTGGAGTTCTTTGTGGAAAGGATTTTTGTTGATGGTGATTTCTTTGAGTGTTAAAAGGTAAATTGTATGTCTTTAATAAACATGGTACTATTTAGGTTTTCCATGCCTTCTGGTCAATTTTGGTAATTTGTATTTATCAATGACTATGTTTTCATTTAACTTTAGTTAATTGGCACAGTTATTTATAATGTCCTTATATTATTATTTCTATCATTTTATCACTTGCAACTTCTGCAATAAGAGTAATTTATGTTCTCTCTGTGTGTCTCTTTTTTAGTCAGTCTCTCTGAAGACTCTCATGGTTCATTTTTTTATAACATATAAGCTAAAAATGGTTTTTACATTTTTAAATATGTATAAAACAAAGAAGAATATGCAACAGCGGTCATTTGTTGCCTACACAGTCTAAAATAGTCACTATCTGCCTCTTTACATAAAAAGTAAAGAATAATTGCTCTCATGGTTTATCAGTATTATTCATCTTATTTGTATTATTTTATTCATTTCACTCATCTCGGATTTAAGTTTTTGCTGCTTTTTCTACTCTTGAAGTAGAGGCTGCAATAATTGATATTATAGGTCCATTCTTTTGCCAATATGATTATTTAAAGTTATATATTTCCTTCTCAGACTATTTTAACACATTGCATAAATATGTTTACTTTTTATTTGATTCAAAATATTTCCCAAATTTCTTTGTGAATTCTCTTTGGCCCAGGGGTTACCTACAAGTGTTGCTTAATTTCCAAAAATTTGGGTATTTTCCAGAGGCCATATAATTATTGATTTCTATTTTAAAACCATGTTAGAGATTATATTCTCTGAGATTTTAACTTTTTCATATTTAGCTTTATGGCCTGGCCACGTGGTCCATTTTTGTAAATATTCTGTTTGCATGGGGGAAAAAAATGTGTATACTGCTATTGTATGTAGTGCTTTAAAAATGTTGATTAGGTCAGATTGGTTAAGCGTGTTGTTCAGTCTTCTGTATCTCTACATATTTTTTAACTATTCTATCAGCTTCTGAGAAAGAGTTGCTTAAATTGTCCATCATGGTTATCAATTTACTTTAGATTTTTCTATGTACTTGTAATTAGCTCCATTGACAATAAGAAACTGACTCTCATCTGTACTCATTAGACCTAGCTCTCTGTATATAATCAATCCTCCATGTTCACCGCTATTTTGTCCCCTTTGCAGTTGCTATCTTCACCCTGCTTTAGCTCTGAGTCAATGTGCTGGATGGCCTAGGCTCCTGCATGTTCTCTTTATCCTGTTCAGATGCTGGTATGTCATGCCGGGTCACCTTCCCCTTGTATGTCTTCACTTCTTACCCTGCTCAGTTCCCATGCCAGCCTGTTCCACTGTGTTGTTACCCTCCTCACCCTATCCCTCCTCCTCTTCTTTGGCTCTCACACTTCATATGGGGCCACTAAAGCACTTTTACCTTTTACCACGGTTCTTCCACACCTGATTTGGGGGCTGAATTATTCAGGAGGCACAGTGAAGAGGCTTTACCATTATTTTTGAAAGATATTTTTACTCAGTTTAGAAAGATATTTTTACACAGATGAATAGCTGTTTTTATTTTAGCACAATATAAGTGTTGGTATTTATATAAATAAAGACATATATAAAATATAAATATATAAAAAATATATGAAATCTGGTATTTTGCTTTCATTGTTTCCTGTAAGAAGTCAGCTTTTGTTTTTATTTAAATTCCCTTTACCTGATGTGTCATTTTTTTTCTTTAGCTGGTTTTAAGATCTGCCTCTTCACTTTGGATTTCAGCAGTTTGATTATGACATGTGGAAGGTATAGTTTTCTTTGTATTTTTTCTGTTTAGTGTCCGCTGAGCTTTTCAGACCTGTGGATAAATGTCTTCCATCAGTTTTAGACCTCACTTATTGTCTTCACAATTATTTTTTGGTCTCATTCTCTCTCTTCTCTTCTTGAAAATCTGATTGCATAGATATTATTTCATCTAATATTCCACAGACATTGGACTCCTTTTTTTTTTTTTCCTCCTTATTTTTCAGTTTGGATACCTTTTCTTTATTTTTTTTTAAAGATTTTATTTATTTGACAGAGAGAAACACAGCCAGAGCGGGAACACAAGCAGGGAGAGTGAGAGAGGGAGAAGCAGGCTACCCACCGAGCAGGGAGCCTGATGTGAGGCTCAATCCCGGGTCTCCAGGATCATGACCTGAGCCGAAGGCAGTTGCTTAACCAACTGAGCCACCCAGCTGCCCCTGGATACCTTTTCTTAAAGTTCACAGATACTTTTCTCTGCTATTTCCAGTTTGTTCTTAAGCTCATCTAATAAATTCTTCATTTCTCACTATAGTTTTCAAATCTAGCATTTCCACTTGGTCTTTTTAAAAATACTTTTCATGTCTCTGGTTGCAAACTTCTTTCTCTTGAATTCAATTATAACCATTTTTTTAAAAAATACATAATCAAATTATATAAGTGCCTCTTAATTAGGAAACAACTTATTTTATACAATTAAGTGGTACTCATTTGGTAGGTTATTATTCAGTCATTAGAGCTCATACTTGTACAATTAAAAAAAAATGAGGAGGAGCACCTGACTCTTGATTTAGGCTCAGGTCACAATCTCAGGGTTGTCATATGAACTCCCAGCATGGAGCCTGCTTAAGATGTTTTCTCTCTTTCTCCCTCTGTTCCCCCCACCCACCCAAAAAAGAAAAAAAAACAAGTAATTGTGCACATATGGACAGATTAATGGAACATATAGATACACTAAATATATATCTATATAACTACATATGAAAATTAAGGGTACTATGATTGGTATGAGGTTTTGCATCATTGAGGTTTTGGTTTGTATCTCCCTGTTGATGAGTGGTAGTGAGCATATTTTCTTGTGTCTCTTGGCCATCTGGATGTCTCCTTTGGAAAAATGCCTATGCAGGTTCTGTGCCTATATTTTAAATCAGATAATTTGTGAGTTTTTTTGGCATTGATTTGTATTTCTTTAAATATTTTTGATATTAAACCCTTATCAGATGTATTTTCTCCCATTTAGTAGCTTGCCTTTTTGTTTGGTTGGTAGTTTCCTTTGTTGTAAAAAGGCTTTTTAGTTTAATGTCCCAATATTCATTTTTGCTTTTGTTTACTTGGTCTGAGGAGACAGATTCACTATAGTTAAATTTTTAAAATTTTGATATTATCAGAGTGACCATAAAAAAAAGCTGGCTCCCTACTTCCTCCTTATAGAAAATTCAGGTAATTAACATATTTATGTATAAACAAAATATATTATAAGAGAACAAAAGAAATATCCCAATTTTATTATCTTGGGATGTGGATTGCTATTCTAAGCATAAGTAAAAGATAAAATCATAAAGAAAATAATTGATAGATTCAATTATATATGATTTTAAATGCTGAGGGAGAATGAAAAAGAGAGAAAGGAGAAAAACTGCCTTTGCTTCCACTGGAAATGCCATTATAGTAACTCCTTACTCAATAAATTAGTAACTAAAGGGAAAGAATTAAATGTTTATTCTGCTTTTCTATAGGATAACTAAACCCCCAGTTGATAAGAGGAAGCTCTCCTTTATAAAAGAATGCCAGTTAATAAATAGAGTATACAAAATTCAAAAAAAATCATAACTCCCAATAAAATATTTTAGGTAAGGATAATTAACAGATGCTAAAACTTATACAGAAAACTTGGAGACAGAACTATCTTAGAGTGGCAAAATGTCACTACACAGATTGTTATTCAATGGAAATGGAAAGATACATCTTTATAATGAATATATATAATGGTTATCAGTGTAATGAAATTACCAAACTTGGCATCACTAAGTGTGGGACAACTGATATTATGAGCCTCTTACGTGTTGTGTGATATGAGGTATATAGCATCATCTATGATGTATTGTGCCAAAAATATGTAATTTGAATCAAACTCAGATTTTAGTTCTAATTTACTATTCATAGAAAATACAGAGAATAGAAGAAAAAAATTTAATGACACCTTGAGAAAGCAATCAAACTCTGAAGGACTTGATGTGTTTAAAAAGTCAATGCCATTTTCACGTATTTCAACTCAACCACCATAAAAGTTCAGGAGAAAATCAAACACTTGAAAGCTAAAGACGATCCTACTCAAGAATATGTGGATCAACCAAGAAATCAAAGAAGAACTGAAACACTTCATGGAAACCAATGAGAATGAAGATACGTCGATCCAAAACCTATGGGATACAGCAAAGGCAGTCCTAAGGGGGAAATTCATAGCCATCCAAGCCTCACTCAAAAAAATTGAAAAATCCCGAATACACCAAC